>CM051234.1:642892680-643107680 GCA_027917425.1 Gastrophryne carolinensis | reverse complement strand
CATCACAGGAACTATGGCATGCCCACCCTCTATTGCTGTGAATGGAGAGGGGTTACCATAGTTCCTTTGAGGATGAGGCGGGGTGCACCATAGTCAGCAATGGCACAGAGGTGTCCATGCGTCAATGCGGTGGCGGAGGACAGAGTGGTGCGGGTCTGGGATCAGGTGACGTCAGCGGCTCCGAGCAAGTTTATTGGACGAGCGGCCATGCATGCACCGTAGGACCGGGAAGAGGTGAGTTGTCATAGGCGGTCTGGCGGTTTCACACAGCGGGGCACCCCTGATTGAGGTGGGAAAAGACCAAAACCCAGGATATTCAAAATCCTGGGTTTTGTTCCACTGTAAGAAACCAAAAATAGGCTGCGCCAATGTGGCTGCCAGCCTGCATCTGATTTAGCTCCAGCACCTGAAGGGTTGCAGCACCGGGGGCTTTGATTTAAGCTGCACCAGTTTATAGTGTAGGTCAAGATCCCACAGAGCACAATGGGCAGAGCTGTATTGGGGAGACTGATTTATTAATAGCGGCAGGTAGCGATAGTTGAGCTACTGTAGCGGTATTTTCACAGCGCCCGCTAGTAGTCGCTGTGCTTGGCCGTTGTTCGGTTGTTGATAGCGACTCAGTCGGTGTGCAGTAATGTTGAATACAAGGTGATGAGTCGCTATTTGACAGGTTCCGCGCTGTATGGGAGCGCATGATAGCGAATGGCCATAGCGACCGGCTCCCACCATATTCATTAACAAATCACGCTCAAAAAATTCTCGCGCTGTGAAATCCTTGTTTAAACTCCAGAGCGCTGGCGGCGATGTGTTAAAAGTAGTTTTTTAACCCCCAAACAACCATATTTTTTTAAACCAAAAAAAGCAAGTTTATAAAAACATTTTGTAATATGAATACATTAATATCACCTGTAATATCAATTCTGCACACATTTTTTTTTTTTACCTTAAAAAAAATATCTAACATGGCAGAAGTGGTCACAGAATTTTTCACATTAAAAAAAAAATATATTAACAATTAATTATGAATATTTAAAGATTGTTCCATTGAAATGCATTGGAGAGCGCCAGGTAGCGAGAGATCATACCTGTCGCAGTTCAAGGTCGCTCGCTGGCGCTGTGGGCTGAGGCTGGAATAGTGATGAATGATTCGCTATATGGCGCTATCTCAGTCGCTAAGCAGGATCGGCTTGATAAATGTGTGATTGTGGTGGGGAGCCAGCGTTCTCGTGGCGGTGACCGTCATTACCGTTCGCTCACCAGTTGCTACCTGGCGCTATCCCTTGTTAAATAAAGGCCTAAATTTTCTGTCTGAAAAACCCTGCTCTGGGATATGTGGTTTTAATTATATGTTGTATGTTTTCTTTTAGAATAAACTGAATATGAGTGGATACTTTTTGTGATTTTCTGGGGCTTTGGTGCCTGTGGGATTTCGCTATTTGGTTGCTGGGGCCACAATTTTTTCTAGGGTTGTATTCATTCATGTAAGGGAATCCATTACTGGCACAATTCATCCAACTGCATATTGGGATTGAGGTGGTGCAGGAGTGATATTCCTGTTTTTTGCCATTGATTTAGAACAACATCTGCGATACATACGCATAAAATCCGAACAATAAACATCCATTTATACATAAATACATGAATATATAACTTTTTTATTATTATAAAGTTAACAAAAAAATGCAGTGCAATACCTAACCGTCCTTCCACCGTGACCAATTAAACCGTTCCATCACCAAAATAGAGGGCGGGAGGGTGGGAAAGCTTGTTCCAGGAGGAGATCGGGGGTCAAGGAGGAAGGGGAGGGGGCAACCAAGCCCCTTTATACTCCCCCTCCCCCCTGAGGTCACTACCCTCGATCCCCCCCCCCCCCATTACCATGGCTGGTCAGCTTCCGGGGGAGTGGTGCTGTCAGGCCTTAAAGACTTATGCCCTTATTCATCAAGCGATAGCGCCAGGTAGTGTCTGACGAGCGCCAGGTAGCGGCAGCTAACGGCGGCTACCGACTCAAGTACGCCCGGCGGCGGTCACAATGACGCATTTATCAAGCAAAATGAGGCTAGCGCCGGCGAGAGCGGCAGCTAGCGCGGCATTCATCATGAAGCCGCCTGGACCGAACAGCGCCGCTGCAAATTCCCTCACAGCGCCAGGTATGAGCTGTCGCTCCCTGGCGATGTCCAATGCATTTCAATGGAGCAATCTATAATAATTCATGATTAATTGGTAATAATTTTTTTTTTAATTTTTTTAATGTCAATAAATCGGAGAACACTTCTGCAATGTTAGGATTTATTTTTAAGTAAAAAAAAAAAAAAATATGTGCAGAATTGATCTAACAGGTCTGAGATTAATGTATTCATATAACAAAATGATTCTAAAAACATGTATAATGTTACATTCAAAAAATATGGTTGTTTAGGGGTTAAAAACTAGTTAATACAGATCGCCGCCAGCGCTCTGGGGTTTAAACAAGGAATGGACAGCGACAGCACATTCGGAGCGTGATTTTTTGATGAATATGAAGCTAGCCGTTCGCTCTGGCCATTCGTTGTCAGGCGCTCACATACAACGCTGGACCTGTGAAACAGCGACCCCCCAGCCCGTATTCAACATTACCGCACACCGACTGAGTCGCTGTCATCAAGCTAATGCCGGCCAAGCACAGCGAATACTGGCTGGCGCTGAAAAAATCACGCTACAGTCGCTCATCTGTCGCTACCTGGCGCTATTGATGAATCGGCCTCCCCAGTTTCATCAAATGTCATATTATTATTTTCTTGTCAAATCTAATTTCATGGCTTCTTTTTGTTACAAATGTGTAATCTGGACAACAACTAAGACGCAGCCTAAACGCACAACTCTTCTTGCATTCTTCTTCCAGGTGAGCTTATAAGAAGAGCAGCCAGGAGAAGGTAGGCTAATGAATCTTGGGGCTTGGGGATAGCGCCAGGTAGCGCCTTGTAAGTGACAGGTAGCGACAGGTAGCGTCAGGTGAACGCCGGCCGCGGCACGCAATACCACATTTATGAAGGCAATTCTGGTGAGCGCCTCTTACAGCGACACGTAGCGACCGATTCATCATCACAGACGGCTTAGCGGATCCCGGTGGCGCTCTGGCTTTCAGAGCCTTTAAATGCCAAGCACATAGTTTCTACGTGGTTGCTTCTCCTACCGTTAAGTGCCAAGCACGTAGAAACTACGTGCCTGGCATTTCCCCCTACTAGTTAAAAAATAGAAAAAAATAAACACTTACCTCTGGTATGTGTGTGAAGCTGGGGGTCCCCTCTTCCTCCTGGGGGCACCCAATCCTTCCCCCGTCGTCCTCCGTCTTCAGGAGGGGGCCCGAAACCGCTGACAGTTAACTCAGTTAACGCTGACAGTTAACGCTGACAGTTAACTCACCTCCTCGCCCCATCCCTCGGCAGCATCTTCTCTTCACCGGGGGGGGGGTCCGGTCCCCCCCTGGGCTCCGCAGGCTTCTTGCGGGTCCTCACCTCCTCTAATGGCAGCGATGGCTGCCGCCCCCTAGCCCCGCCTTTTGACGTCATCCCGCTCCTCCTATACCCGCACCCGGCAACTGTCAGATGCCGGTGGTGCTCGGAGGAGGGCAGGTGTGAGAAGAGGAGGTTCCGATTGGAGCCTCCTCGCCTCTCACCCGCCCTGCGCCGATCACTATCGGCATCGGTCATCAGATGACAGCGGCGTGGGACCCAGGATCGGAGGTGAGTACAGTAAAAAAATAAATAAATAAAGATCATTTTTTTCTAATGTGTCAGTGTCTTTTTTTTTAACATTTAACCCCTTGTGAACTGGTAAGGGGTCCATGAGACCCCTATAACAGTTCACAAGGCTTTGGGATGGCAAGTCACCTTCGGCTAGTGGGTGACTTGCCATTAACCCCCGGCACCCCCATTACCTGCCTCCCCAAAGCCCGGGGGGGGGCAGAAGAGCCTGTGGCCATGGGCTATGCGGGCTTGTAGCCTGCAGGGCCAGGGGCCAAAAAAGCTGGCCCCTGCGCCCTGTTCTTACAAGCCCTGCATAGCTGGTCCCAGCCTGGTTACTTCGGGTAAGGGAAACCCCATTTAATTTTTTTTTACCCTTAAAAATCCCCCCCAAAAATGGGGTCCCCCCCCCAGGGAGGGGGGACTCTATGTAATTTTTTTCTCGATTTAACCCTTTGTAGTGTGGATGGTAGTTGAATTTTATTTGTAAATGTTATAAAGTACTTGTTTCAGTTTGGGGGGTCTCCTGGGCAGGAACGGGGGGCTACCGATAAATATGTGGTACCGTTCTAATCGGTAGAAATGGGGCTTTCACATGCAATATGGTTTTCTTTAATAAAATAAATATTTTCTTTAAAATAAAGGAGGCAATATTCTAAAAAAAATTGTATAATATTGTAAAAAAACAAAATAAAATTTACAAACAAGACATTTCATGTTAAAGCCTAAACTCTGCTGCAAAAAACAAAAATATATATATAATTTTCCTGAAAATTCCAGCAAAAATGGCGCAAAACGTGGAAAAATGACCTGTCAACAGAGGGTGACAAAATCTCAAGTAGGCTGGCAATTAAAAGGGTTAAAAGTAGCTATGCATGTTGGGTATTGTTCTGTTGGGGGGACCTTGCGCTTTCAGACTTAGCTTGTTTTTTCTGGTTTGCATATTTATATTTTAGGAAAAGATGTTTGTTATTCAGCTTTTTTATACATTTTTAGGGAAACCCTGCACAACCAAAGAATTTGAGGGATTAATTCCAGAAAGATGAGCCCACTACAACAAGCTGGATACGCTTAGAAAGCTTAACATGTGTACTTTCAGGTAATATATGGTTTATGGGGGATATTCCAAATGTAAAGGGTTGTTTTGATCGCAAGGTGTGCATTTTGTCTGCAGAGCTGAAATTTTCAAGTAAAATTACCGTTACGCACATGCTTTACTTTGGGGTGTTTGGCAACTCTTCCCTTGACAGTAGCTATGCATGTTGGGTATCGTTCTGTTCGGATGATGTTGCTTTTTCAGATTATACTTGTTTTTTCTTGTTTGTATATAGTTTTTTTTGGAAAATGTGTCTTTGATTCTGCTTTTTTATCCTTTTTTTAGGGAAACTCTTTGCAACCAAAGAATACATTGAGGGATTACTTACAGAAAACTATGGCCACATCAACAAGCCTGGTACACCTAGAAAGCTTGAGGTGTGTACTTCCAGAGAATGTACAGTTTGTTGGGGGTTCCTCATTATTTCAAATGTAAAGAGTTGTTTTTCTGGAAAAACTGCAAGGTGCGCTTAGCGCATAGAATAGTTGCATTTTATCTGAAAATCCCCTAAAGCGCTGTTTCAGTTTGGGGGAGTCTCCTGGGCAGGAAAGGGTGTCTACCAATACATATGTGGTACCGCTGTGACCGGGAGAAATTGGAATTTCACACGCAATAAGATTTTATTGACAAACTTACATTTTTTATTACAAAAAAACACTACAAATTGTAAAAAATAGATTTTTTTTTTTTTTTTTGCACGTTTCACCCAAAAATATTGAGAATACACCTAAAAAATGACAAACAAGAAATTTCATGTTAAAGCCCAGACTCCCTGGAAATCCCTTCAAAAATCACATTTGAACATGGGGAGCGCAAAATAGTGCAAAGTGGTCTGGCAACAAAGGGTGACAAAAACTCCAGGTAGGCTGGCACTTAAATGGTTAAATAGGGTTTTCTTTTAATATTTTTTTTTTATTTTGTGTCAAATCATTGTGTGACCTGTAAATACATTTTAGAAAACTTTTTAGATTTTTTGGATTTTTCATGCAGAATTGTCATTACAGGTCTGGTATTAAAGTGTTAATGTCACAGTGTTATAACAATGTCATTCCATGTGTTTTCGCTTTGTTACTGGTAGATATGTGTTCAAAAACAGACTTTAATCACACAGCGTCTGGCGCTCTGGGCTACAGCGACACAATTTTGAACGCCGGCGCTGTGTGAGGATGTTTTTTTTTATAAATATGGTTGCTAACACTGAGCAGTCGCTACCGTTCGCTCCCATATAGCGCTGTACTGGTGTTATAGCGACTCACACATCAAATTTATCAATGACTGAGGCGCTCTGTAATAGCGACTCACGGCCGATCAGAGCGACCACCGGCGGCCGCTCTTAGTGCAGATTATTATCTGCCGTTACTTGGCGCTAGTAATGAATTAGCCTGCCAGTTTATGCAATTCACCTGGACAGTCTCTTTGAGATTCTTTTGGCACTAGAATTCCAAAATGAACATTTAATATACTTTCTTTAAAACAGGGAGAAAAGTTATTCCAGTTGGTGATTTGTGTTGCGGCTCGGCGTCAGCTGACACTTTCTTCTTGCTTAAAGACTTTAAAGCCCCATAAAGGTGACACGGTGATATCTCAATGTCTTTATGACCAGAGGGCGCGCCTTGCTTACAGAACAGCGCTTGTAGGACTTATTTCTAGGTGTTCAGCGCATTGTTCTTTGTAGCCTTGATGGATGTGTCCTCGGCAGTGGCCGCACATGCAGGAACCCCCGGAAGGCTTCTCTTGCTGCCAGCACTGCCATGTTTAAATAATAGAAAGAAATATATATATGAGCTGTGCTGAGAGACACAAATCATTAGCCTTACCCATAGGCCTGTTCCCTTACTGTGCTACAGATTGAATTATTTATGGCTTCTCTGAATATTAACAATCCTTGTAACCGATACAAAAAAAATAGATGCTGCACTTCGGGGAGTCTCAAGGGACCCTCAGCATGAAAAGGACTCTTCAGGACAAACGACTTCCTTAGAATGAAAGATGAGAGAAAGTCAACAGAACGAGAATATCTGCAAATCTTCTGCTTATATTCTAAATGAGATATCCATACAGGCATGAGTGAAAACAGCCACAGGCCTTACAGACAACCTCCACTTATACCTAGTGACTCACACCTAAACACTCACAACTAACCCCTAACCAAGACTCAAACCTAACCTCCAACAACTAACCGAGACTCAAACCTAACCACCAACAACTAACGAGACTCAAACCTAACCACCAACAACTAACGAGACTCAAACCTAACCACCAATAACTAACAACTTAAACTCACACCTAACCACCGACAACTAACCGAGACTCAAACCTAACCACCAATAACTAACTACTTAAACTCACACCTAACCACCAACAACTAACCAAGACTCAAACCTAACCACCAACAACTAACGAGACTCAAACCTAACCACCAATAACGAACAACTTAAACTCACACCTAACCACCAACAACTAACCCATAACCGAGACTCAAACCTAACCACCAACAACTAACGAGACTCAAACCTAACCACCAACAACTAACCGAGACTCAAACCTAACCACCAACAACTAACGAGACTCAAACCTAACCACCAATAACGAACAACTTAAACTCACACCTAACCACCAATAACTAACAACTTAGACTCACACCTAACCAACAACCAGCAACAATTAACAACTGAGACTTGCACCTGATTAAAAACCACCAACTACATAACTAAGACTCACGTCTAATCCTCAACATCAATTGAGATTCACATCTAATCTATAACTGAAACTCACACCAAACCAACAACCACTAACAACTGAGACTCACACCTAACCAACAACCACTAACAACTGAGACTCACACCTAACCAACAACCACTAACAACTGAGACTCACACCTAACCAACAACCACTAATACCCGAGCCTCACACCTAACTTGAAACTGAGACTCACACCTAACTAACAACCACTAACAACTGAAATTCACACCCAACCTGTAACACTCACACCTAACCAACAACCAGCAACAATTAACCACTGAGACTCACACCTACCTAAAAACCACCAACTACTTACCCATAATTAAGTTTCACGCCTTACCCTCAACAAGAACTGAGATTTACCATAACTGAGACTCGCACCTAACCAACAACAACTAACAACTGGGACTCACACCAAACCTGTAACTCACACCTAACCAACAACCAGCAAAAATTAACAACTGAGACTCGCACCTAACTAAAAACCACCAACTACTTACCCATAACTAAGACTTAGGCCTAACTCTCAACAACAAATGAGTTTCACATCTAATCCATAACTGAAACTCACACCGAACCAACAACAAATGACAACTGAGACTCACACCGAACCTGTAACTGAGAATCACACCTAACCTGTAACTCAGACACACACCTAACCAACAACCACTAACAACTGAGACTCACACCTAACTAAAAACCAGCAACTACTTATCCATAACTTAGACTCACGTCTAACTCTCAACAACAACAACCAAGATTCACATCTAATCCATAACTGAAACTCACACCTAACCAACAACAACTAACAACTAAGACTCACACCTAACCAACAAGCACTAACAACTGAGACTCACACCTAACCTGTAACTGAGACACACATAGCCAACAACCACTAACAAATAAGACTCACACCTAACCAACAACCACTAAGAACCGAGACTCACACCTGACCTGTAACTGAGACACACATAGCCAACAACCACTAACAAATAAGACTCACACCTAACCAACAACCACTAAGAACCGAGACTCACACCTGACCTGTAACTGAGACACACATAGCCAACAACCACTAACAACTAAGATTCCCACCTAACTAAAAACCAGCAACTACTTATCCATAAGACTCACGTCTAACCCTCAACAACAACTGAGATTCACATCTAATCCATAACTGAAACTCACACCTAACCAACAACCACTAACAACTGAGACTCACACCTGACCTACATAGTTACACGGCTGAAAAAATACATATGTCCATCAAGTTCAACCAAGGGTGTTGGGGTAGGGGAAGTTATTTTTTATTTTATTTAATAGGAGAAACTATTTATTGTATTTTTTGTTTTTTGTTTTCTTTTTACTGTTATACGCTCATATTAACTGTGAATATTATTTTCTTCTAAATAAGCATGTAATCCTTTTTTGAAGCTGTCAGCGGTTGATGCTGTAACAAGCTTCTGTGGGAGGCTATTCCATAGATTTATAGTTCTTATAGTAAAAAACGATTGTCACCTCCGGAGACTAAATTTCTTTTTTTTCAGTCGAAGGCAGTGCCCCCTTGTCTTTAGAGAGGATTTTACCTGAAATAGTGTTCTGTAACTGAGATTTTTTTCTTTTCACAGTTCTGGTAGTGATTCTGCCTCTGGGAGCCCCTTGACAGACGCCCCTCCGCCCAGTAGGTGAGGAGTGGGGGTGTAGCCGAACCAAACTTTTGCTGAAAGTTCAGCCAAACTTGCTGAACTCAAACCTTGGCTTAACAATACATGCAATGCTAACGAGTCACATGACACAAGGGAAGGGAAAATGACAGACATTTATATGTTAAAAAAATCACTTGCATCTGTGATGGGGCATTTTCCAGGTAAGATGCGTTATTTTCTCTATTATTCTCAAAAATGATCTCTATAGTGCCTTCCTCTTTTCCCTGATGGGGACAGCACAGACAGAAGCGGAACCTAATTGCTGCATAGAGTTGTCCCCGTCCGGCGGGGAAGGGAAGTTGCACCGCCACCTCGGTCATCGCTGGTGCGCCGCGAGGAGATGTGGGCTCCAACTTGCGCGGTGCCCCCTAGTCCACCGCCAGTCAAGCACCTGTCGCACACCCCAAAGGCCGGCCCTGTCAGTGGGCCTCCCCTTGAGGCTGAGGGCCCCCAGGAGCTGCCCCGCCTTGCCGGGTGATGCCGCCAGCCCTGATGCTGCAGCTCATGCCAAGCATTGCATCCACTTCCAACGCATTTCAGCAGCGAGACAGATTTATCGCTCTCCGGGCCAAACACCCAGCCCAGGATTTTCATCTCGAGTACATTTGCAAATCAATGTTTATATATTTTATTTATGGCTCTTTTGTGGTGGAGAGGGTTTGATTGTGGCTGTAAATCACCCCTTCTGATCCGCTCCTATATTTCTTAATGTATTACATCGCAATTTGAGAATTAAACTGATTGATGCTTTGTCGGGAGGCTTTGACGACTCCCAATAAAAATTATACCGACACGTCGCTGCCTGCGGCAAAAAAAAAAAAAATACCTACAGAGAAAAGGGGAGTGGGAGGTTTACACAAATGGTTTATATTATGTAAAATATTTTTTAGAATAAAGCAGAAAAGGGCTAAATCTCCAGGTTTACTGCACAGCCAGAAGTATGTGGACAGAGAACCAGCGCACCAAAAATTAACATTTATTAGCTGAATACTGAATACTTTATTGACCGCCAAGTAAATACAGGATACATACAAGGAATGCTTTTTGGCAGGAGGTTCACCATTAGTGCTATAAACAATAACATATAATACATATAATACACAGTAGTAACACAGTAACATAGTAGTGACAGGTAAAAGTTCAGTGCAGGTTATTTATTGCCTTAACGGCCAAAGGAAAAAGCTATTTTTGTGCCTGGAGGTTCTGGTTGAAAGAGCCAGGTACCTGCGGCCAGAGGGTAAGAGTCTGAAGAAAGAATGAGTCCACAGCTATTTTTTTAACCTTTCAGCAGATTCTGCTCATGAATTGTTCCTCTAGAGATGGTAAAGGGCATCCTATGATCCGCTCGGCAGTCCTGGTAATCCTCTTCAGCCTATTTTTGTCTTTGGCTGTAGCCCCGCTGTACCTGACAGTGAAGGAGGAGGTCAGAAGCAATCCTATGGCAGCATTGTAAAAGGTTTTTAGGATCCTTTTAGACATACCGTGTGGAGAATAGGCCAAATATTATATCGCAGATGTGAAGGAACCCCACTTAATTTTTCTTAAATTTCTCCTCCCTGTTTTATTTCAGACTTTAATGGTCCCTTCTAATTCCATCTTCCTCTTAATAATAAGAAGGTCAATTACTCTTGGGTCTGTGCCCCTTGTCAGGAGACAAATGCACACGTCCCTTAGCTATGCGGAAGAGATGTTTGGCAGGGATGTGTGAAAGCTCAGATCAAACCCCCTGGGGTGTTTGATTCCTGCCTTTTGTCACAAGCTAGGCTGCAGACAGCATGCCTCCTGCTGTGGTATAGCACCCCCAGCTGGGAGGTTGCCAGTGAGGCTACGTCTCAGGAAATCTCCTACTGGGGAGGTGTCAGAACCACAATTAAAAAGACAGAAGCCCGGCACCGATAGTTTATGGGCCGTATCGCGGACGCCATGTGTCCTAATGCCAAACCGGTTACAGAACCAGAACCGGCTCCCAAAGCCTCAGCGGAGCATAGTAAAAAGCAGGCCTAGAAACAAGACAGAGACCGGTAAACGGAGAACTAAAGTTCTGGACTGAATTAAGACCCGGTCCCTGGACTTAACGCGTTCAGGTGCGCCTGGCCGATAGGTTGGTACCGCTCACAAGGCAGTGGGACCCCCCTGCTCCAAGTTATAGCTTCGGAAAGGGTTCTAGGACAAAACCTATCAGGGATGATGGGAGGTGACCTCCCCGCCCACGGAGGGGAGGGGGGTGGAGAGCCCTGGCAGCATAAATAGGATGATTGGAAATGAAGCCAGTGTCACTCAACGGGAGGGAGTTATGCGGACGGCATACCCAGGGGTGTCCACCACAATCACCATAACCATAAGCTCTTGACACACCCCCTTGTAAGAGCTCCTCACCACGCTGCATGCTTAAGGTAAACTTTGCTTGTTATTGTCTCTGTGTATCGCATATCTGTTGTACCCACCTCAGAATCGCATAGTTATTTAATCTTTAACATTCCATACTCTTTATAGTTAAATGCTTGTAACTCTGCCTAGCGTGCTGTAGCCATTAAAACATATATTTAAGTGAGCTGTCTTCTTGCCTTAAACCCGGAATTTGTGTGTCCGAAGGCGGTTTGCCTGGTTATCCTAATAGTAGAGGGTCGGACAAGGTTTTGGGGAACCCGGTGGGCGTGTGCGGCGGTCTCTGGTTAGTAATTGGACCACGTGACGCCCGGTTTCCTGACAACGTATCTTACCAATTGTCTCAGGAAGTATAGCCTTTGTTGGGCCTTCTTCAAGATGACGGTAGCTTGCCTGCTCCACTTCAAGTCCTGCGTGATCACGGTACCAAGAAATTTTGTGCTGGTGATGATTTTGACTTCTTCGAATTTCCAATCGAAATGGGATGGTGTGTTAGGCGGGAACGCCTGAAGTCAATTATGAGTTCAACTCTTTTCTGGGTGTTGAGGATAAGGTTGTTTGCAATTTGAAAGCAGACCTAAGTCCTACCTTGCACCTGGAGGGGTTAGATCTGTTGGAGGAACAAAGAGACCTTTTCTGCTATGGGGGTTATGGAAGCTTCAACACCAACTGTGGGAGCCAGGATCTTCACCAATAGGAGGCACTGGGTGTTGGAGTCTGTAGTGAGGCTTCTGGTCCCCTGTGCCACAGAGACTTGGTGTAAAATAGTAACGGATGCAGTATTCTTTATTGTAAACTCAAAATCGCAGAAAGATGATGGGGGTATCACTTGTTTGGAGGGGGGTTAAGGCAATGGGACCTGGGGGAGGGGTCTGGGGTATGGGTAGGGAGGCGAGTTGTGTCAAGGAACATTTATACATGTATGGAGCTGTGGAAGGTTACCAGGGTTTGCTCCCTCATCAACCTCAGTTCTGCATCACTGTTGAACCCATCAAAATCTCTAGAGATGGTAGTGGAGTTCAGGAGGAATCCTGCCCATGTCACCCCTTACCATTAATGGGGTAGAAATCAAGAAAGCGAGAGAGACAACGTTTCCTGGTGTGATCATCTCTGACAACCACGGCTGGGAAATGAACACTTTGGCTGTTCTGAAGAAAGCACGACAGAGACTGTTATTCCTAAGTCGGGCCTCTCAATAAAGTTGTTAGTCCTCTTCTTTAATACTGTCATAGGTTCCGTTCTATGCTTTTCCTTTTCTGTCTGGTTGGAGGGAGCAACTAAGAGAGACACGTGTAAACTCCAAAGAACAATCAATATTGCAGAAAGAATAATTGGAGACCCCTTACCATCCCTGCAGGAACTTCACAGACTCAGAACCAAAGTCACATGCGGAAAAGATTCTTTGGGACCCCTCCCATCCTGGACACGCCTCATTCCAGTATTTACAATCTGGGTGACGTCTTGTGGTACCAGTTTGCAGGACTTCTAGGTCTAGGATTGGTTTCTTTCCATTGGCCATCCGCACCCTTATCAAAAACCAGGCGTCATAGGCCCAGGCTCAAGGGAGTTTGTAGTAGCCAGTATGATTTGCACTATGTAAGAGCATCTGTATTCAATGTAGTTTGTATCTCTGTATTCAATTTCTATGTAACTGTAATTATCTGTTGCACTGTATATATGCCAAAAATAATTCCTTGTTTATTTATGATGTACTTGGCAAACATTAAATTGAATTAAATTAATTAATTGAATTGTGTTGAACAGTTACTAGTAATTTTGAGGGTGTCTATGCAGATGAAATAGAAGTAAAATTATACTTGTTTAGCAGATGAACTAGCAGTCCTGATTTCCTGAGGGCCATGCTTATTTAGCAGGAAGTCCTCATTGGTTTTTGTTTTCTGCCATTACCATTCAGTGACCCGAGAGTGCTGTTTAAGTCTAGTGATGTCCATATTAAGCCAGGTTACCAGTTTACATGGCAGAGATGGTTGTTACAGTGTGGGGAAAACAGAGTTCAGAGCAGAGTTATATATGTTATAATAGTGGCAGACTAGATAGATATATGATAGAACTTGTTGTTGGCTGGTGTTGGCGTAAGTGGTGTCTGAGAATTTTTGCCATGCCTTGTGCACTAGGCAGGGCAGTCATTACTTGAATGAGCATTTTTTAAATAGATATCATTTGCATGTATGTGAGAACATGGGAGGGTCCCCAACTTATAGGAAAGCTTTGACTCTTCACATGTGTGTACCAGAGTCATAATGGTCGATTTATGGTCGGTGCGCAAAAATGCTCAGGCGGAATGCATGTGCTAGGCACACGTGCTCATTGCACCAAACAGCAAGCGCATGGCCTCTTCTTGCGCCAATTTGCAACTTGCTGTTTTGAAGCGCAAATGGCCCCGCCCCAGACACATTTGGTCGACTAATCGCTTAACTGCACCCTATGGTCCACCATGTTTTCCCCCTTTCCTATACTGTTTCTCTATACCGATTTGATTTCTCCAGCTTCTGTGTTTTCTGCAGAGCTCTATTCATTATGAAGTGTTTTCTCTAGAGAACCTGTGTTACCCATTTTTGGGGGGATATTCTGATTCCAGTTAACCCTTAATTTTGTTTCCCAATGTTTGTCCCAGATGTTCATTTTAACTCTCTCTCCCCTGTTTTGTTTGTATATCAATTCTTAATAATTTAACTATATATATATATATTTTTTTTTTTTTAATTATTTTCATGCCGTTTTATGTTTTTATTTTTGCTACACTTTGGGGCCCAATATTCACATTTTTGTTGTTTATTATTATTATTTTTATTTTTTTTATGTTTTTATTTTTGCTAAACTTTGGGGCCGAATTCCATATTTTTGAGTTCCGGGCAAGCAGGGTAACTGATTTCTGCCTGCTGTCTACACTCTGGATGCCACCTCTTCTCTCAAGGCACAGAGTTCTATATGCATTTGCAAATGTGTGAAACTGAGACCTCTGTCTTAGACCAGATTTTCGTGACAGCTTATAGGACAGGTTGCCGGTTGACAGGGTATAATCTCTGGAGCTACTTTATGTGTCACGTCGAAAGGCAGACATCTATGGCAGGAGAAAAAAAGATCGGATTGTGTGCGTGTTTGCCCTGCCACTTTGCCACAGCCATCCCAGAACAATCCTATGATCTCTAATGAGGTGTGAGCGACTGCGCCACGTGCAAGGTACAGGGATATAAAATAAATGTTGCTGGTAACTATGCCCATCATAAAACATAACCAGTGATGCCTACGCCGTATCCAGAACATAAAACGAGCTTTGATATATATGTGTGCTTGCTTATTTTTTATATGAATCAATGTGAGCATTAAAGGTCTGTGATATAAAACTGAAGAAAATATCTGTCGACGTTTCCATGTCTTGTGGCAGAGTAATGAAACACCATGTGCAGGCCGGCAGCCACTGCTGGATTCACTTCCAAAGCCTGGGGCTGGGGCCTTTCTTGTGACTGTAATTGTTGCAGAGTGTGAGTGCTGGGTTCAGTGGAGTCAAAGCCAAATCCATCAGTGGTGTAATAGAAACCGGCTTAACTTGAACATAAATGCAATGAAGAGAATGTCACCTTGACATGGTGGCTAACGCAGACATGAAAAGAAGTGATAGAGCAGAGCTGAATATACATGAAATAAAACAGGAAAATGCATATAGATATTACAGATAAGCATTGGTATCAGCGCCAGCTGCTGTCATAACTTGTCATAACTATAAACTGCAGTCAGTCAGGCAAAGGTCCCCAAATCACAAGCGGAAGCGGTTGCAAAGTATTGTATCTCCAACACCACTGCTCAACAGCTGAGGCTTAGTCTTTTAAACCCATCTTTATTTTTAAGCTTTGAGTGTCTTTTGGCAGTCAGGGGCTTAGTGTAAGAATCCCGTGTTGGGCTGATGCCCGACTGGTGGCTGGCATTATTTATCACCCCGTCTGCAGTTCCATTAGCCACCAGTGGGTATCAGCAGAGCCCTGGCTGCTCTCTCTCCCCATCATCTGCTGCACCTGGTGCAGCAGGATTTTGTTTTGCTCTACATATCCTGTCAGGATGCTTTCATCACTTGCTGGTAACTTTAGCTTGTAATGTAAAGTCCCTTTAGGATAGCAAATGACTCACTTTACAGCATTTCAGTCCATCTGACTTGGCATTGAAACCTTTCTTCATAGGATTCCAATAGCTACTGCAATGTCAGACCTTGTAGCAGTACTAATGTACAGCAATTTCCCTATTGTTGTACTGAGTGTTAGTTGGTAGTGGTGTATTTTGTATGTTTCAATTATTTCTAGTATTATGTGTTTTTGGCTCAGAAGAAAGCTGCCAATTTTCTCTCTCTCAATCTGAATGGCAAGGTCATTTTTTCCAAGATCTTTGGTCTCAAAGTGCTGATTCATGGTTTGCAGTATTTTTGCCTCATCCCCTTCTTGCACAAAAGAAATCAGGATATCGTCCACATAAATAATCACATAGATCCATCTGTTTGCCAATTTCTTTGTGTATAAGCAGGGGTCTGCTTTACTCCTCATGTCCTCATGTGTAAGCACTTCATTTATTGTCATATTCCATGCTATGGTGCCTCGCTTTAGATCGCATATATGTCTCTGAAGTTTGCATACTAGGTCTGGCCTTTGTTCATCTTTGTATCCTGGTGGGTAATCCATGTAGATGTCTTCTTTTAACTCACCATGTAGAAACGCTGTTTTTACATCAAAGTGTTTCACTTGCATTTTCCTTGTGGCGACTACTGTCAGCAAAGTCCTTTAACTACTGGAGCAAAAGCCTCATGATAGTCCTCTCCATATTTTTGAGAATATCCCTTGGCTACGAGTCTTGTTTTATATCGCTCCACTGTGCCGTCTGCATTGTACTTCACTAGAAGTCCATTTACAGCCTGTGGCTTTCCTTGCAGGTGGCAGTTCTGTAAGTGTCCATGTTTTAGTGTCATTAATGGATTTTATCTCTTCCTTTGCAGCCTTTATCCATTTACTGGCTTCTCCTTCTGAAAGCTGAGATATATCTTCCCAAGTTGCATGTTCATTGGTACTAGCAATGCTTGCCTTGTATGAAAGACATACAGGTGGTTTACCTCTGTTTTCTCTCGTCGAGCATCTTTGTTCTGGGTCTGAGCTTTCTTGTGTCTATTCTTCAATACTGGTAGGTTCTGCACTCTCTCTTCTGTTCTTAGTTCCTCAGTTGTCATCATATTGTCTCTCAAATCTTCAACAAAAGTACATTCTGGGTGTCTGTGACCTAAACGCCCGTGCCACATTTGTATACAATCATTGTGTTTATGGGTGCATAATCTCACATTTTCTTTCACTGTGTTGAGGTGATACAGATAGTCATCCAGCTTGGTGCTTGCTATGCTTGCCACCCACGTTAGAACACTTGTCGCCTTTGTCAAATTTTACAGTGAGTCCCTTGTCAGATGCTTTACAGATAAGAATAATTGTTCTAGACCAGGAACATAAAACCCATTCTTTGCTGGTATGGCTAAATTGTCTCCCACATCATTGGGGTATACAAGGGTTCCATACCCATATTCCTCTGCATATAGTTTACTTTCATCTGCAAGGTAAATAGTCTCTTTGTTATTCATATCAAGTTCTGTGAAAAAGCATCTATCACTTGTCATGTGACTGGTTGCTCCCGAGTCAATGCACCAGCCGTGAAATGTATGGTTGCCTGTCACTTTAAATGTGGCATTCCAGCTCCCCTCACGTGGATCAGAGATTGTGGCTTTGACTTTCTGTTTAGTATAAGAGGGACACTGTCTGATTGCTTTGATTTCCAAATACTACAGTCTCTCACTACAGTCTCTCATTATGTGTCCCTGTTTGTAGCATCTAAAACACACTCTGGGTTCCTTTTTGTGTATTTGTCTGATTGTAGCTTCATGTGCAAGCACCTTTCTTCCCTGATACTCATCTATGAGCCTGGTCTTTACAAATGCTAGTGTCAAATCTGTCCCAGGTCTTGTATCCAGTGGATTAATCAGTTCATCTGACAACTGATTTGTGCAATCACTTCCAGCATGGCATTTATATGCTTCTGCATGTCCTGCTCTCTGCTAAGCCTCATTTTGTAAAGTTTCCTCAGCAGAAACAATTTGCTGTTTAAGCTGGATCTGTCATGCAGTCTTTTCAGTACATCCCACATACCGTTCGCTGTATTCTCACTGCATATGTGAATAAGCTGATCATCTTCTACTAGTAAGCTTATGGTGGCCCGGGCCTGTCTGTTTTTCCTGCCCCAGTTCTGATTATTATACTGTGGCCTCTCTGTAGTGATAACCTCCCACAAGTCATCTCTGGATAATAGCATTTCCACTTTAAACTTCCATAGCTGATAATAGTCATTGTTCAGCTGGCCACAGAGTTTAAGCTCTGAGCTGCTGGCCATTCTCCCTCCTTTAATAATAAGAACAGTCTTGCTTGTATAGAGTAGATGTCTCTGGAAAGCCTCTTTATGTCACACCTAGAAAATATAAAAGTCACATAAAAACATTGTTATTAGTTGTTTTTCACATAATGGGAAACTTTCTAATATTCACGCTTGAAAAATAAGTTAGAGATGCAAAGAAAACCTAAAGATTTTTTCCTCTTTTTTGTTGTTTCTCTCTTCTGCCCTTCCCTTTTTCACGTCTTCTCCAATGGTGGCCTGGGGCACACCAGAGGATCCTCTGGTGCTTAGGTGGGCCTGTCTGACACTGATTTCAAGACAGCATGCTGCACTAGTGCATTAAAGTGGACCAAAACCTGGGAATTTGAGATGCCCTGCTGTATGATACCCCACCAATTAGCTGTTATACATACCTCACCAGTATTCCTATTGAGTAAGAGCGAACCTCCTCCAATCAGATTCTTCAGAAGATGCTGAATGGGAGTCCAGCCACACTTGCGATCGGTGCATGGCACCCCCTGCATCTCTCTATTGTTGTGCACGGCCACACCACCCATTCAGTTATGGTGGCTGGGGTGTAAATCGAGATGCCCCAGGAGTGTATGTCTCACAGACACTAGGTAAGGTTTTCTGGTTAAACACACAATTTAAAGTGGACCAGAAACTGGGATTTTCACTATCCTGCGTTTTGGCCCTACCCCCTGGGGCACCCAGTTTGAGGTGCCTTACTATAGTAATATAGTATGTAAGACTGAATAAAGACTTTAGTCCATCCATTTCAGCCTGTTTAACTCCTTCCAGTGGTCTAGTAGCCATAGCCGGAAATGTTATTACATGCCAGGAAGGCATCAAGGCCACTTTTGAACGTTTTTACTGTATCCTTCATAACTACCTCCTCTGGCAGCGAGTTCCATAGTCTCACTGCTCTTACAGAGAAGAATCCCCTCCTATGTCGGTGGAGAAAGCACCTTTCCTCTAACCTTAGTGGATGCCCTCAGGTTATATGTTACTATGTGAAACCCCCCAGAACGCAGAGCTAACTCACCTCTCCTGGAGCCCATGGTACAGATGAGGCCGCTCATCCAATCAGCTTCTCCCACCAACTAAACTTTAATTTTATCCATCTTGTTTATTTTGGTCTTTTATTGTTTATTTATTTTTTTCTCATTATTCCCATCTCTACCATTTTCTTTCCTTTGGTTTGATTCATTTGGTGTCACCTTTCCTTTCTTTCTTGGTGTTCGTCTTCTTTCTTTTTCCTAGTTTATATTTAGCAAGCATATTCGCTGAGCCTTGCTGGCCCCAGGCTCTTCTCCCCGGTGTCCGATTGTCTCTCTCACAGACAGGTCAGGCCGGCGAGAGTCTTGCTTGGACTGTATTTAACTCGGAGCTCCCAGGAAATGATGCGTGATTACCTCTCGGTGGCTGGCAGCTTTCCTGGGTTGTGAAGTCTGTTTTTTTTTTCTTTTCTCCTGAGGTCTCTCTGGGGGGCTCGGGAGGGCCGGGCGGATTCTCAGCTATCACATGGAAGAGACAAGTCTAGGCGAACAATCTAAGCTGCCTGCTTGAGAATCTGAGCACAAATCCCACGTCCCCACCGGTGAGCGTAATCCTGCTCTAGTCAGAGGCTGAAATAAACACTGGCAATTGTGGAAAGATACATTCCAATGTAAAATTCATGCCTTGGACAGAATCAAATACATTGCATCAATACTAATGCAAGTAGGCATTATTAAAGTGGATTATAAACAATTGCAATCAGCCGTACCTGTTTAAATTAACAGTCCTTGATGTTTAAAATCACGGGAATGGCACGGCCATGAGCGCTCCTCCCATAACCAACCAAGTATAGTAACAGCGCCAGCCAATCTCCGGTTAAAAGGATACTCGATCCACATTTATTTTCCAATAGTTTAAAAGAATTTCCATTCCATCCACATAATAAAGCCGATGACAAGCATAAGGAAGCTAGTAAAGTGCCAACGCGTTTCGGGCAAACACTCAGGATTTTGACTATCTTGGGTTTTGGTCCTTCCCCGATCAGGAGTGCCCCGCTGTGTGAAACACCCCTCAGATCGCCGCAGCCAACTCACCTCATCCCGGTCCCGCGGGGTAAGGTGTGAAACTCCCCCAGATCGCCGCAGCAACTCACCTTTTCCCGGAACCATGGCGCGTCTAACAGCAGCGGCTCTGACGGCCGCATCCTCCGATTCCCTCTAGCAGTGCCAGTGCCCGCTCCAGGCATTTGTAAATGACCGGCACGGGTGCGCTCCCTGTTAGAGGGAAGCAGAGGATGCGGCGGTCACAGCTACTGCTCTTAGACATGCCGTGGGCCCAGGAAGAGGTGAGCTGCTGCGGCGATCTGGGGGAGTTTCACACAGCAGGGCATCCCCGATCGGGGTGCCCCAGAGGTTTTGTTCTTCTTTAAAGCTTAGTAAATTGCTTACCTGCCCTCTGGTAATCAGTAATGTAAGCTATTTGAGAGGTCCTAACCGCACGCAGATATTGTGGAATACCATGCAGATTATGTGCTCCTGAACTGCATGGGAGAGGAGAGACTTAAAGAACTTAATTTGTACAGTCTGGAGGAAAGAAGGGAGAGAGGGGATATGATTGAGACCTTTATATATGTGAAAGGATTGAATAAGGTTCAGGAGGGAAGTGTTTTTAAGAAGAAACTTAATGATAGAACAAGGGGCCCAACCTGAAGCTAGTCGGGGGGAAGATCAGGAGCAATGTTAGAAAATATTATTTTACAGAAAGAGTAGTAGATGCTTGGAACAAACTTCCAGCAGAGGTAGTTGAAAGATCAACAGTCACTGAATTTAAACACGCCTGGGATAAGCCTCCATCTATCCTAAGATAAAGAGAACATACAGTATACACATAAGGGCAGACTAGATGGACCGTATGGTCTCCTTCTGCCGTCAACCTTCTATGTTTCTATGTTTCTATCTTGATTTACACGTGAGAACCCTGCTTCTGAAAAATCCAGTCCCACAGTCAAACTTGTCTCAAATCACTGTGAAATCATCCCATTTCTATCCATAAGTAATAAGCCATCGCCTGCAATGATTCATCTTCTAGCTGCAGCTTCTAGATACAAGTTAGATGTATTTATTACATTGTCTGAATACTCTGCAGCTGCCACTTGATTGACATGGAAATGGAAAAACAATGTAACTGTTAGGCACTTACCTCGTCGCCGTCCCGGGTCCCGCGACGCGCTGTCGGGCGGTCCCCGGCGGGTGGCTGCCCAGCGCTCCCCGGGCGTCTTTACTCCCCAGCGTGGTGACGGCGGTCAGGGGTCGGCGGCGCGAGGTGGTGCCGGCAGCCGCGCCGCAGCCCGCTCTGCGCGGCTGCGCGGGCCCGGCGGGCTCCCTCACTGTCCGGCGCTTCCGTCTCCCGGCGGGGGCGCGCTCGATCATCTACGTGCTCGCGCGCGCGCGCGAGCACGTCACCTTTATGCCTCCCGGCGGCGCTTTCCCCAGCGCGCCCGCCGGGGGCGAGTTTGTTCCATCCAACCCTGGCCCTGCTCATAGAGGGAGCCCAGGGACTGGTCGGCCTGTCTGGCCTGGGCCGTCCAGTTCCTGGGACCACTCCCGTTTTTACTGTTGCACCAAGCACCTTCCTTCCCTCCTTTTTCCCTGTTTCCCATTGGCCAGACTTCCCTATATATCTGCACTATTCCAGTTTCCCAGTGCCCGTTATAGCTTCTGGGTTCTGGATGTGTGTTGCTGTACCTTAGTGGAGAATTTGGATTTGGAATTGGATTTGGACCTCGACTATTCTTGCTAGCTGCCTGCCCTGACCTCCTGCTTTGCCTGACCACTCTCTTGCCTGACCCTCCTGTACCTCGCCTGTGACCTCCTGGATTTGACCTCGGCTACCCTCGACCATTCTTAGTTATCTCCCCTGGATACCTCGCCTGTGACCACCTGGTTTGACCTCGGCCTGATTTTTGGACTTTCGCACCCGGCATCCTCATTCGGGATTCCCTGCCAAACACCAAGCTGCACCTTAAGCTATTATCCTTTGCGCCTGTTAAGTCCTGGGGGCAACCGACTGGGAGAGGCATTACCCGTGTCTCCTACAAGCGGGGGCTTGTCTATAGGCGGAAGTGGCGGTGGAGATTGGGGGATACTGGCTTAAGACAGACGGGTGTTTGGTACAGTCCTGACATTATAACGGGCCAGAAAGAAGAATGGACCAAATCCTGGAGCAGGTGCAGGCCCTGACAGCGGCGGTGGAGCACCTGGCTCATCGAGTTGCGGCCCAGGAGAACCGTCCTACTCCCATTGTCCCCACTTCTCAGGGGACTCCGGCCGCAATGACTGTGGAACCCAAGATCCCGCTCCCTGAAAAATTTTTTGGCGATAGGGCAAAATTTGCCAATTTCCGGGACTCTTGTAAACTATACTTCCAGCTTCGCCCGGTTTCTTCAGGTTCACAGGAACAGAAAGTAGGCTTGATAATTTCCCTGTTGCATGGAGACCCTCAGTCCTGGGCCTTCAGCCTATCAGCTCAGGACCCCGTCCGCCAGTCGGTGGATAGTTTCTTCGCTGCTATGGAGGTCCTTTATGATGATCCTGACAAAGGGGCCTCAGCTGACGCTAAGTTACGTACCCTCCGCCAGGGACGCCGTCCAGCCGAAGACTACTGTTCCGAATTCCGTCGTTGGGCAGTTGACTCACGTTGGAACAATCCTGCCCTCTGCGGTCAATTCCGATTAGGTCTGGCTGACTCTATCAAGGACACCCTGGTGAACTACCCGGAACCCCAGACTCTGGATGAATTGATGCATTTGGCCATCCGCATTGATCGCCGACTCCGGGAAAGGCGCCTAGAGAAAGGTTCACATCCTGAATCGGCTGCAAAATCTGAGGCTCTAGTCGCTCAATCCTCAGAAGAGCCTATGCAGCTAGGTGCCACCAGGCTCACCGAAGGCGAGAGACGACGGCGCCTATCTGAGGGGCTCTGTCTTTACTGTGGTGGGACCGGCCACATGGTTAGACTTTGCCCAAAGAAACCGTCGGGAAACTTCAGAGCCTAGGGGGTTTCGAGGGGGCCCTCCTAGGCTGTAAGGTATCTCCTCAAGTATCGTCTCCAGTTTTCGTCCCAGTTCAGTTTATGATTGGTGCTAAATGTGTTAATCTTAAGGCTCTTTTAGATTCGGGAGCAGCCGGGAATTTCCTGGACTCTGATCTAGCTCAGACTCTAGGAATTATGGTACAGACCTTGCCAACTCCTATCCGGGTTTCAGCCATTGATGGCACTCCAGTGGCCGGGGGGTTAGTTCGGTTCCAATCACCTCCTGTGCAAATCAGGGTAGGAGCCAGTCATTCTGAGGTTATCAGGTTCCTGATTTTGAGCATGCCTGGTACTCCTTTAATTTTGGGGTTGCCATGGCTGCAGGAGCATAATCCTCAAATTGATTGGGTCTCGGGGCAAATTACCAAGTGGGGACACCAGTGTTTCCGGAACTGCCTAGAATTTCCCCTCAGGGTCACGCGCCTACTCCCTATGGGGATTCCAACTCCATATCTGGAGTTTGCTGATGTTTTTTCAGAAAAGGCAGCAGACAAACTTCCTCCCCATAGACCTTGGGACTGCCCAATAGAACTGCTCCCTGGTACGATGCCTCCCAGAGGGAGAATATTTAATTTGACCCGAGCGGAAACCCTTGCCATGCGGGAATATATCGCCGAGAACTTAGAAAAAGGGTTTATTCGGCCTTCATCTTCCCCAGCAGGGGCAGGGTTCTTTTTTGTGGAGAAAAAGGATGGGGGACTTCGCCCCTGTATCGACTACCGGGGCTTAAATAACATCACGGTAAAAAATAAGTATCCCCTACCGCTTATTGAGGGACTCTTTACTCAGGTGGTTGGGGCGCAGGTCTTCTCTAAACTAGATCTCCGAGGGGCCTATAACCTCATAAGAATTAGGCAGGGGGACGAGTGGAAAACGGCCTTTAATACCCTTGAAGGGCATTATGAATATTTGGTTATGCCTTTCGGCCTGTGCAATGCCCCTGCGGTCTTTCAAAGTTTTGTCAATGAAATTTTCAGGGAGTATCTTGGCCGGTTTATGGTTGTCTATCTAGATGACATTTTAATTTTTTCTTCATCCCTTGACGAGCATCGTAAACATGTGAGCCTAGTTTTGCAGAAACTTAGGGAGAATTGTTTATATGCCAAGTTAAAGAAATGTCAATTTGAGGTATCTGAGGTTCCGTTCCTCGGTTACATTATCTCCAAATCTGGTCTGTCTATGGACCAATCTAAGGTGAGGGCTGTTCTAGAATGGGAGCAGCCCAGAGATTTGAAGGGCCTGCAGAGGTTTTTGGGTTTTGCCAATTTTTATAGAAGGTTCATTAAGAATTTTTCTGCCCTGGTTACACCACTAACTAACCTAACAAAAAAGAGCGGGTACCCCCCGGTTTGGCCGGCTCAAGCTGTCCAGGCCTTCGGGAATCTTAAGAGGGTATTTAGCGCTGCTCCCGTCCTAGTCCATCCCGATGAACAGCGACCTTTCCTTGTGGAGGTGGATGCTTCAGAAATAGCGGTCGGAGCGGTCTTGTCTCAATACCACGGCTCACCTGCACGCCTCCATCCATGTGCCTTCTTTTCCAAGAAATTCTCAGCGGCCGAAAGAAATTATGATATCGGCAACAGAGAATTACTGGCCATCAAGCTTGCCTTCCAGGAATGGAGACACTGGCTGGAGGGGGCTCAGTATCCAGTTACGGTCTTTACGGACCATAAAAATCTAGAATACATCCAGTCCGCCAAGAGGTTAACTCCTAGACAGGCTCGCTGGTCCTTATTCTTTTCTCGGTTTAATTTTTCTATAACGTATAAGCCCGGGTCTAAAAACATAAAGGCGGACGCCCTGTCTCGGAGTTTCTCTCCCCCTGACTTACCGGAAAGGGTGGTCTCTCCCATCTTACCTCGCTCTCTAGTGGTGGCCGCCATCCAACCCCAACTTCCTGATCTTACTCAGTTCCAGGCCCAAGTTCCTCCTGGGAAACCCGCTTCGGCCCTGTTTGTGCCCTCTACTTACCGGTCTGAGTTCTTGTCCCATTTTCACGATACTAAAACAACCGGTCATCCAGGGATTAAGAAAACCATAGCTTTATTGTTACGCCAAGTTTGGTGGCCTTCTCTTAGGAAGGACGTTCAAAGGTTTGTCTCCGCTTGCAAAGTCTGTGCCCAAAGTAAGTCCTTGAGGAACTCACCGGAAGGCCCACTCCTTCCATTATCCATTCCTGCCTCCCCGTGGACACATCTGGCCATGGATTTTGTTACTGACCTTCCCCCGTCTCAGGGACATACGGTTATTTGGGTGATTGTGGACCGCTTTAGCAAGATGGCCCATTTCGTCCCTTTAAAGAAACTCCCCTCAGCTCAAACTCTTGCTCAACTTTTCATTACTCATGTCTTTAGGATTCATGGTATTCCCATGGATGTTGTTTCGGATAGGGGGGTCCAGTTTGTCTCCCGGTTCTGGAGGGCTTTCTGTGCCAAGTTGGGGTTCACCGTCTCCCTTTCCTCGGCCTTCCATCCGCAGTCGAATGGTCAAACCGAGAGAACGAACCAGTCCCTGGAACAATATTTGCGCTGTTTTACGGCGGGTTCTCAAACTGATTGGGTCTTCTTCTTACCTTTTGCGGAATTTGCTCTTAACAACGCCACGCATTCATCCACAGGGGTTTCTCCTTTCCACTGTGTTTATGGCAAGGATCTGAAGTTTTCTGCTCTTTCGGACCAACCCTCTAGGGTTCCCTCCGTGGATGAATGGGTTTCCAAATGGCCAGGGGAGTGGAATAAAATCCAGCAACATCTAACTAGGGCCGCTGGTCAACAGAAAAAATTTTCTGATCGCAAGCGATCGTCTAATTCTAACTTTAAAGTGGGTGACTGGGTTTGGCTTTCAACCAAGAATTTGGCGCTACGCCAACCCTCCGCTAAGTTAGGACCTAAGTTTATTGGCCCCTTCCCCATAACACACAAAGTTAATCAGGTTACATACCGGTTGGCCCTCCCTTCATCCATGAAAATCTGTAAATCCTTTCATGTTTCACTTCTTAAGTCCGCAAGAAACCATGAACCTAATAGTCCTCCTAGTCCTGTGGTAGTTGATGGGCATCAGGAGTTTGAGGTTGCCCGGGTCCTTGATTCTCGTTTCTTTCGGAACTCTCTTCAATATCTTATTGACTGGAAGGGATACGGTCCGGAAGAAAGATCTTGGGTTCCTGCCAGAGAAGTTCATGCGCAGAATTTGGTAAAGAGGTTTCATAGAGAGAATCCTTTAAAACCTAGTTTGGAGGGTCCAGTGTCCCCTCCTCAGGGGGGGGGTAATGTTAGGCACTTACCTCGTCGCCGTCCCGGGTCCCGCGACGCGCTGTCGGGCGGTCCCCGGCGGGTGGCTGCCCAGCGCTCCCCGGGCGTCTTTACTCCCCAGCGTGGTGGCGGCGGTCAGGGGTCGGCGGCGCGAGGTGGTGCCGGCAGCCGCGCCGCAGCCCGCTCTGCGCGGCTGCGCGGGCCCGGCGGGCTCCCTCACTGTCCGGCGCTTCCGTCTCCCGGCGGGGGCGCGCTCGATCATCTACGTGCTCGCGCGCGCGCGCGAGCACGTCACCTTTATGCCTCCCGGCGGCGCTTTCCCCAGCGCGCCCGCCGGGGGCGAGTTTGTTCCATCCAACCCTGGCCCTGCTCATAGAGGGAGCCCAGGGACTGGTCGGCCTGTCTGGCCTGGGCCGTCCAGTTCCTGGGACCACTCCCGTTTTTACTGTTGCACCAAGCACCTTCCTTCCCTCCTTTTTCCCTGTTTCCCATTGGCCAGACTTCCCTATATATCTGCACTATTCCAGTTTCCCAGTGCCCGTTATAGCTTCTGGGTTCTGGATGTGTGTTGCTGTACCTTAGTGGAGAATTTGGATTTGGAATTGGATTTGGACCTCGACTATTCTTGCTAGCTGCCTGCCCTGACCTCCTGCTTTGCCTGACCACTCTCTTGCCTGACCCTCCTGTACCTCGCCTGTGACCTCCTGGATTTGACCTCGGCTACCCTCGACCATTCTTAGTTATCTCCCCTGGATACCTCGCCTGTGACCACCTGGTTTGACCTCGGCCTGATTTTTGGACTTTCGCACCCGGCATCCTCATTCGGGATTCCCTGCCAAACACCAAGCTGCACCTTAAGCTATTATCCTTTGCGCCTGTTAAGTCCTGGGGGCAACCGACTGGGAGAGGCATTACCCGTGTCTCCTACAAGCGGGGGCTTGTCTATAGGCGGAAGTGGCGGTGGAGATTGGGGGATACTGGCTTAAGACAGACGGGTGTTTGGTACAGTCCTGACAGTAACAGCTTCCCCCTCACACAGAATTCCTCCGGCAGCTGTTTAGTCAGTGTGTTTGCGCATCATGACAGACCTGCTGCCCTGTGTTTCTTTCTGTTTGGTATAAATTGCTGCTGGCACTGCCCCCCCTTCATGCCCATGTGTAAGCTAGACTGTCAGTTGTGTAGTAAGATGGTTGCTCCCATCTAGTTTAGCTATCCCACATCATCTGCATGGGGTTAGGCCCTCTTAAACAGCTTATGCCACTGATCAAACTGAAAGCCTGTAGAATCTACGTTCTTGGCATATTCCCCAGTTGTGGCCAAGAAAAACGAAAAGCTCACCTCCATCTGGGGTCCAGTGGTAGAGGTCTTCTCTTCCCCACGGGGAGGTGGGGGTGGGGGCGGGGGCTGAGCACCTGTTCTCTGTCCCGAGCAGTGGCTTCTGACAACTTGCTCTGTCCTCAGGGAGGGGCCTTTTAATGCGGGAGTGAGAAGACATCATCCCACTCAGCAGTATAAAGGCTCCTCCTGCAGCAGGAGTGAGAGCAGAGAAAGAAAAAGTGATTGGCGGAAGCCAGTTGCAGAAGCACGCCGATCCTCTGCCCCCGCACTTCACTTTTGACTAGACAGCGCGGGATCGGCAATGGGAAACGATAAGAAGAAAAAAAAAATATAAAATACTTTTTCTCTGTGTATTTTTATTTACATTTACATTTAAGCCTTTGTGAACTGATAAGGAGTCTTTGAGTTCCCAGGGCAGGAGGGGCCAGCAAGTCACCTGCCAACAAGTGGGTGCCTTGCCCCAGTCCCAATATATACATTTCCAGAGCCCTAGGGGGTGCAGAAGAGTCTGCGGCCCATGTGGGTTATGCTAGCTGGTAGCCTTCATGGAGAGCGGGGACCCCTTGCCAATTTAGTTTTTTTCAATCTTTAAAGTGGACCAAAACCCAGGATTTTGACTATCCTGGGTTTTGGTCCACTTCGGTGGGGCACCCCGATCGGGGGTGCCCCACTGTGTGAAACCCCCCAGAAAGCCCCGAAAACTCACCTCACCCCGCTCCCACGTGACCGCTGCATCCAATCCCTGCTGACGGACAAGCGAGAGGCAGCGACGGACAAGCAGAGCGCGTCCGCCGCCGCCGCCTCCCGCGCGTCCCTCTTACAGGGAGCGCACCCGCACCGGCCATTCACAAACGGCCAGCGCGGGAGCGCGCCCTGCTAGAGGGACGCGCGGGAGGCGGCGGCAGACGCGCGGGAAGCGGCAGTGGACGCGCATGCGCCGCTGGAACGTGGAGAAGTTAGGATTGTGGGCTTCCTGGGGGGTTTCACCTCGCGGGACATCCCGATTTTGGATGCCCCGCGGGGAGGGATCTGATTGGCCCGGGAATCTTATAGATTCCCGGACCGATCCCCCCTGGGTGTTGGTCCACTTTAAGGGTTCAACCCTTGATAGTGTGCATAGTACTATAGTAGTATTATATATAGTATTTTATTTGAAAATCTCATAAAGGGATATTTTCAATTTGGGGTATCTCCTGGGCCGGAACATATGTGGTACCATTGTAATCTGAAGTAATGGGGCTTTTACAATCAATATGAGTTTATTATTATTATAATGTATTAAATTTACATTTTATAATTAAAAAAAACACAACTAATTTAAAAAATATATATATATTTCACATATTTTACCCCCAAAATTTGGGAAAACACAGAAAAAATTATAAATAAGGCAGTTCATGTTAAAGCCCAAACTGCTGGAAAAAACAATATATAATAATAATAATAATAATATATAATCTTCCAGGATTTTTTTTTTCTTAAATCTTGAAGTGTTTAACCCTTGAAAGTGCGCATGGTACTTGTATTTTATCTGAAAATCTCACAAAGCAGTGTTGTGTCAGTTTGCGGTATCTCCTGGGCAGGAACATGTGGTACCATTGTAATCTGAAGCATTGGGGCTTTTACACGCAATATGAGTTTACTATTATTAGTAGTATTATTATTATTATTTATTAAATTTACATTTTATAATTAAAAAAAAAAACACAACACATTTAAAAAACATATATTTTTTCAGATATTTCACCCCAAAAAATTGAGAAAGCACAGAAAAAATTACAAACAAGGCAGTTCATGTTAAAGCCCAAACTGCTGGAAAAAAAAACAGCATATATAATAATAATATATAATCTTACTGGAAATTCCTGCATAAATCACAGTTAAAGCTCTATAGCGCACAATGATCGAAAATAGCCTGGCAATATTTCTAGCTAGGTTAATGCTGTAGGGATTAAGGTGATGGAGGAAGATCAACTTGGAGCTATAGGGCACATTAATGCACAAGTGTATAGAGTCATGTTAAAGTGTAACCAAATAAAATAGGGCATGCCAAAAAGCATGTGCAACTCCATAAAATGTGACAACTTTATTTCAGTTAGCACCATAGTGGGGTAGGCAGAGCTAGGTAGGTCAAAAACCTTGGAGAGATACTTGGTGGGGTCCTCGAAGGTCTGGGATCAGGTCCACTAACACAGTTGCTCCACAAGGATGCACACACCGCCCACTGCTCTTCTTACTATACACCAGTGTCTGTGTCTCCTCAGAATAAAGATCATGAAATTTACAGATGACACCACCATGATAGGCCTGAACAAGAACAATGAGGCAGTCTATCGCAAAGAGATGGACAAATGGGGACAGTGATGCAATAGGAATAACCTGTTATTAAATAGCTCGAAGACTGTGGAAACAGTCGTAGACATTAGGAGAGGTCCACCATTCCACTCCCACCTGATTTCCATTTATGGGCAGCAAGTGAAGGAGGTTCAGGAAGCTTTATTTCAGTGAGCACCACAGTGGGGTAGGCAGAGCTAGGCAGGTCAGAAAGCTAGGAGAGATGCTTGGTGGGATACAAAGACAACAGATCTCACAGTGCTATATATTGCATTGGATCCATTATCTCATCCTCCTGCTGTGACTATAAGATGAGTCATTCTGAAAAGCCTGCCGGCTCCCTGGTGAGACATTGCTATAGCTAAGCAGCAGCTGATGTATCATAATGTTCCTATTCTAATCAGCTTTGATACATTGTAAAGTAGTCATGACCATTCAATTGAAATGAAAGAGCTCACAGATAGCTCACAACTTTCTGTTATATGTGCATGTCACTGCTGTGATGGAGAGATCACTGTGAAGACTGTCTTCTCTATAAGTACGAGGGGCTGGGTGGCTCCATTGGATGGGTGGTTGGTCTGTAGCTAGAATAAGGTAAAGACAGAATTGATTGGAGACTGATTAGTGGCGAGTAGTACTTACCCCTAGTGAAATGTCTGGGCTGGGACATCACTGTTGGATGGGTTGTCAGGTCACTGGGGGAAGTTTGCAAGTGGGCTGGTCCCTTCATGATTTGGATATAATGTGTCAAGTCAGCCAGCATCTCAGTCCAGCTTTCTTTAGGGTCCCTGGTGGGAGGTGCATGCGTGTCCATGATTGGGTTGGCAGGTTCCCGTCAGTCCAGTAAAAATGGATCGGTGGGACCCAATATATAGAGAAAATGAGATCACCACTAGGGGGGTAAAAAAGAAAGGGGAGGCAGGAAGTGTGGGAACCACAGAGGAGAGAGTCATAATTCACCCCATACCCACCGCTGACAAAGTATTTTAACTCCTACCCATATCTGACACAGGCACTTGTTGGTCAGCTGGGAAGCACCCCGGGAAGCACCCCGGGAGAACAGCTTAGCACCTTACTGGCCCCGACCAGCCCCTGACCAGCATTTTCATGGGCCGGCCAAGGCCAGTAAAGTCCGAAGCTGATTTTTTGGCCACAGTCCGCCCCTGCCACCGGAGAGCATCCTGATGAAGTGGTGAGGTCAGCACCACGCAATGCGTCGTGGGTGTATTCCATGCAGGGACGGCTCTGATCATTTGGTGATGTATTGAGTTTTGCTTCTTGATTGTTCACTATTGACTGCAGGCACTGTGTTGCTCTCAGCACTTTTTAATATTAGCCAATTAGTTAGCAATTGTCACTTTATAAGCACTGGTCACTTTGTATGAGGATTTAGCACATAGGATGTGAGACTATTTTTGCAGTGGTATCTTGGATTTTCTTTTGTGTATATATATTAATTGTAAGCACTGTCACTTTATTTTATTTTATATTTGTATAATATCTTGTAGGGAACATATTACTATATTCCGTAGGTCCGCCCTACCCCATACATCTGGGGCTTTTATTTATGTTTTTTTAAATGTATGTACTATATGGTGGTCATGTAGAACCTTGCTAAATAAATATTTATTATTCGTATATCATATTTGGTGTGCGGTATATACCTTTTTGGGCAGAAGTGTTCTCTGTGGTTTGTCTGGTAAGCCACGGATAAAAAGTATTTGCCACCGGAGAGCAGGTGACAGAGCAAGCTTTGGTGTCTCATGGTTAGTCCCGAACTGGCACAAGTGCTGATATACTGCTCAACTCTGCATGAAACTGGCAGAACACACCGTTGAAAGGTTTTTCTTATTCAATTATTTTCATTGGAAAATATACAAGTACAAAACAATAACCGTTCTTTACATACCTCGAATACGCATGTACATCAGTACCGACAAGTATATAATCATCTTTTCCATTTTCAAACAGTAATCAAAATTATGTTGCGAAGTCTGATTTCACATCATTGCACCATCCACACCCTTCCACTGTAACTAGACCTCCTTCTCAAGAAAAGAAAGGGGGAAAAAAAGGGAAAGACACAAAAAGGAGGGAGGAAAAGGTAAAAAAAAAAAAAGCCTCCGTTAGACTTACTGGCTTTTTTAGAAATCCTTCAGCTTGACCATGTGGAGAGTAATAAGCGGTCAAGCTGAAGGATGACTTGGAAAAAAAGAATACAGTGGAGGAAAACCAGGCAGTACAAAGGAATAGCACATACTACAGTTTCCATCCACACTTCTTTAAATCCCTCCAGACTCCCATTGTTCATTGCAGACATCGTCTCCATAGCCATAATATAATTGACTCTATTGTTAAATTCTCTAAAGCTCAAATCTTGTGTCTTCCAAGCCCTAGCAATGACCATCTTCGCCCCCGTCAAAACTTGACATTGAAAGCTTTTTATGTTACCTAGCCAACAGGGCCCCTATTCTTTTTTTTCTACCTTTTACTGACCTTGTTTCCAAAAATTCCATACCCACACGTTCTATAACATTTCTCCTTTACCCCTTCTCTATTTTTTCTTTTTTTTATTGCTCCCTGTACTATTTCTTATCTGTTCTTTTTTCATTACTTTCTTGTGTTCTGACCCCCACCTCCGTTTGTCATTGGGTCCTAGATGGTCTGGGGTCATGCCCACTACCACAGTTGCTCCACAAGGATGCATACGTTCCCCACTGCTGTTCTTACTATACACCAGTGACCGTGTCTCCTTAGAATAAAAATCATGAAATTTACAGATGACACCTCTATGATAGACCTGATCAAGAACAATGACAAGGCAGATTATCACAAAGAGATAGACAAACTGGGACAGTGATGCAGTAGAAATAACCTTATATTAAATAGCTCCAAGACATGGAAACAATCGTAGACATTAGGAAAGGTCCACCATGCCACCCCACCTGATTTCCATTTATAGGCAGCAAGTGAAGGAGGTTCAGGAAACCTGATTCTTTGGAAACATTATATCGAAGAACTTGCGCTTGGAGAACAACACCCAAACCATCCTTTGAAGGGTCGTTAGAAACTATTCTTTCTATGGCAGCTTAGAAAATGTGGTCTTTCACATTAACTAATGACCCTGATCTTAAAAGCAGATACTGTGCTCCTCCTTTGCAGTATGGTTTGCAGCTGCCACCAAAAAGGAAATCAGGAGGCTTCAAAGACTAGTCAGATCAGCCAGAGCGCGGTTCCGCGCTCTCTTCAATACAGAAACTCTTTATCGGCCAGGTCCGGAGTAGAGCGATTAAGATCATAAAGGACCCCACTCACCCAGGTCACTCCCTGCTCCTATCTAGATGTAGGTACCAAATCACACCAGCTAGGACTTCTGGACACTAAAAGAACTTCCAAGCAGCCATCCGACTCCTAAATAGGGGGTAGTGACATTCATTCTGATTTTAAGGTGCAATAAGTAAGGTTGTAAAAATGTTGTATACTTGTTATTGCAAATTGTTATTGATAATTGTATACTTATGGAATTCTCGCACTTACGTTACTGTGTCTTGCTCACCAACTGTGTATGTTTACCTTCTCTATTGCATCAAGCCAAAGGAAGTTCCTTGGATGTATGTCTATATCTACCTGGAGAATTAGGTATCCTGTATTCTTTTTCCTGTTTCAGTATTCTTCCGTCCTGCTTATTCTGCCCTCGGTTTGCATTTTTTTTTTCCTTTAAGTTTCTTTTGTATAAATGAGCTGCTCGGCATTGCATCATGCATTGCCTTCCGGCACTATCACACAATGAATGCCTGGCTGCTAATTGCTTTGCCTTGTTTCTCCGAGCAGCCTTGGTGAGGTTTTAATGGAAAGTGATGGACAGGCTCTTATTACTCTGTCCTACGTAACGGTAAATGGATCAATCCTGCGGCGTGATGCGACAATGCGTCGTTGCCACTTCACGCTCAGGCAGCGAGCCAGCAGTGCACAAGGCCATGTAATATATACATTGCACCCACAACAAAGCCGGCAATTAGAGTCACAGATGTGGACGCCACCAAAGAGAAGGCGGCGCATTGTCCTCGGAACACAATGTCGCCTCTTTAGCGCTGTCCCCCTGCTGCACAGCTAGGATGGTGGAATGCTCGTCCTTGATGCCGGTCAGCGTAAACAATTCTCTTGAGAAGATGAGGAAACTGCAGCTAGTTATTTGTGTTTGAAATAATTTCAAATTTGACTGCTGCTTGGAGATAAAAAAACATCTTTGTAGGAGGAAAATGCACAAGTGAAGGGTTATAAGTCAAATTCTCATGTTATTAACCCTTTCGCTGCCAGCCTACCTGCAGCTTTTGTCACCCTCTGTTGCCAGACCATGTTTCACTATTTTGCGCTACACATGTTCAACTGTGATTTTTGAAAGGATTTCCAGGGATTTCAGAGGAAAATTATATATTGTTTTTTTTCAACAGAGTCTGGGCTTCAACATGAAATGCCTTGTTTGGCCTTTTTTTAGTGTATTCTCAATACTTTTTGGTGAAATGTGTGCAAAAAAAATAAAAAAAATCTATTTTTTAAAATTTGTAGTGTTTTTTTTGTAATAAAAAATGTACGTTTTTCAATAAAATTTTATTGCGTACAAAACCCCAATTTCTCCTTGTCACAGCAGTACCACATATGTATAGGTAGACACCCTTTCCAGCCCAGGAGACTCCCCTAAACTGAAACAGCGCTTTAGGAGATTTTCAGATAAAATACAACTGCGCTATGCGCTATGCCCACCTTGCAGTTTTTCCAGAAAAACAACCCTTTACATTTGAAATACCCCCACAAACTATATATTCTCTGGAAGTACACGCCTCAAGCTTTCTAGGCGTACCAAGCTTGTTTATGTGGGCTTAGTTTTCTGGAAGTAATCCCTCAATGCATTCTTTGGTTGCACAAAGTTTCCCTAAAAAAGAATAAAAAGGAAGAATCAAGCCACATTTTCCTAAGAAAAACCTATATGCAAACAAGAAAAAACAAGTAAAATCTCAAAAAGCAACATCCCCCGAACAGAACGATACCCAACATGCATAGCTACTGTCAAGGGAAGAGTTGGCAAACACCGCAAAGTAAAGTGTGAGCATAACAGTAATTTTACTTGAAAATTTCAGCTCTGCAGACAAAGTGCGCAACTTGCAATTTTTCAACCAAAACAACCCTTTACATTTGGAATATCCCCCATAAACCATATATTAACACATGTTAAGCTTTCTAAGAGTACCCAGCTTGTTGTAGTAGGCTCACCTTTCTGGAAGTAATCTTTCGAAGAATTCTTAGGTTGCACAGGGTTTCCCTAAAAAAATGAATACAAAAACTGAATAAATAACATGTTTTCCTAAAATATAAATATGCAAACAAGAAAAAACAAGCTAAATCTAAAAGCGCAAGGTCCGCCGAGCAGAACAATACCCAACATGCATAGGTACTATTAACCTTTTTAATTGCCAGCCTACTTGAAGTTTTGTCACCTGTTGACAGGTCATTTTTCCCCATTTTGCAGCATGTTTAGCCGTGATTTTTGCCGGAATTTTCAGGGAAAAAAAAGATATATATATATATATATATATATATATATATATATATATATATATATATATATATTGCAGCAGAGCTTAGGCGTTAACATGAAATGTCTTGTTTGTAATTTTTCTACTGTTTTTTTTAATATTTTTGCGTAAAAAAAACAAAAAAATAAATAAAATAATATTTTTTAGACAATTGTCCCCTTTATTTTAAATATTTAAAATATTTAAATAAAAACATTTGTTTTATTAATGAAAACCATATTGCATGTGAAAGCCCCATTTCTCCTGATTACAACGGTACCACATATGTACCACATATGCCCCCCCCCCCATTCTTGCCCAGGAGACCCCCCAAACTGAAAAGAGCACTTCATAACATTTACAAATAAAATGCTACTACTATCCACACTATAAACATAAGGGGTTAATTAAAAAAAAAATGACATAGGGTCCCCCCTCCTGGGGGGGGGGGATTTTTTGGGGGAATTTTAAGGGATAAAAACCCTTAAAAATCCCCCCAAAAATTACGTGGGGCCCCCCTTACCCATCATAACCAGCCCGGGACCAGCTATAGGGGCTCGTAGGAACAGGGCGAAGGGGCCAGTTTTGGTGGCCCCCCGCCCTGCCGGATACTAGCTCCGTGGGCCGGGCTCTTCTGCCCCCCCGGGCTTTGGGGGGGCAGGTAATTGGGGGTGCGGGAGTTAATGGCAAGTCACCCGCTAGCCGCAGGTGACTTGCCAGCCCCAGCCTTGTGAACTGGTATAGGGGTCTCATGGACCCCTTACCAGTTCACAAGGTGTTAAAAGTAAAAAAAAAAACACAGACACATAGAGAAAAAATATTTTATTTGTTTTTGTATTTTTTTTTTTATACTTACCTCCCATCCATCCTGAAGCACTGTGTCCCGCGCTGATCACTCTGGCTTCTGCTCTCCTGCCGCTGCTGGAAGCCTTTTATAGCTGCTGGGCGACAGAGCATAAGGGGTTAATTTAAAAAAAAGTAAAAATTTTTTGGGGGAATTTTAAGGGTTAGGGTTAGGCTAACCCTAACCCTTAAAAATCCCACCAAAAATGACATAGGGTCCCCCCTACCCGTCATAACCAGCCCGGGACCAGCTATGGGGGCTTGTAGGAACAGAGTGGAGGGGCCAGCTTTTGTGGCCCCCCACCCTGCAGCCTACAAGCCCACATAGTCTCATGGACCCCTTACCAGTTCACAAAGGGTTAACATAAAAACACACACACACACACACACACAAAAATGTCATTTATTAAAAAAAGAAAAAAAATGTTTTTTTTTACTTTACTCACCTCACCCGATTGTCAGCTCCTGTGTCGATCAGCTGTCAGATGCCCTGGTGATCGCTGGCCAGAGGAGGGGGGGCAGGGGATCAGATCATCCCCTGCCCCTCCACTGCTCTGCCCAGCGATCACCAGGGCACCTGACAGCTGAGCCGAGGAGAGCCGGGACGACATCCGGGAGTGACGTCATAAGCCCCGCCCCAAGGGGGTGGGGCTAGTCACCAAGATGGCGGCACACATCGGAAGGCAGGGGTTGAGGGCATTTTGAGCCCTCTCCTTAAGACTAAGCAGCCTGGGGGGGCAACCGGAGGCCCCCCCAGTGAAGAGGAGACCCGGTGGGAGGCAGCGCGACTGCAGGTGAGTAAATGTCATTTTTAATTTTTTTTTTTTTTTTTTTTTACAGTTAGCAGCTGCTGCTGCCGAAGCGGGGGGGGGGGCTATTCCGGGGGATCTCCTGGAGCCATCCGAGCCCCCACGGGGGATCGGATGGCACCAAATTAAAGAGGAGACCCGGCCGGATCCAACGAGGGGTCAGGTGAGTATTATTTATTTATTTATTTTTTTAACTAGCAGGGGGAAAGTCAAGCACGTAACACCTACGTGCTTGGCACTTAGGTCCTTGCCAAGCCAGCACGTAGGTGTTACGTGCTTGGCACTTAAAGGGTTAATAATGTTGGGCAAACTCGAACAGCAAAGTTCTCGAACACGGACTTCAGCCAGAAGCCACCAAGCATATGTGCTGGAATCCCGTAATACAATGGCGCTTTATAAATAAACAATAACCTTGAATGGTGCTTGGAGATAAAAACATCTATGTAGGAGGAAGACACACAAGAGAAGAGTTACAAATTAAATTCTCATGTGACTAATAGTGTTGGGGGAACCCGAACCGCAAAGCCCCTAAACACGGACTTCAGCCAGAAGCCACCAAGCATATAATCAAATAATTTAACAACAACCTCGAATGTTGCTTGGAGATAAAAACATCTTTGTAGGAGGAAGATGCACAAGAGAAGGGTTAGAAGTCAAATTCTCATGTTATTAATAGTGTTGGGCAAACTCGAACAGCAAAGTTCTTAAACACGGATTCAGCCAGAAGCCACCAAGCATATGTGCTGGAATATCGTAATACTATGGCACTTTATAAATAAACAATAACCTTGAATGGTGCTTGGAGATAAAAACATCTATGTAGGAGGAAGACGCACAAGAGAAGAGTTAGAAATTGAATTCTCATGTGACTAATAGTGTTGGGCGAATCCAAACCGCAAAGTCCCTGAACACGGACTTCAGCCAGAAGCCACCAAGCATATAAACAAATAAATATATATATTATAATGTAATATTACATTAATTATAATGTTGCTTGGAGATTAAAACATCTATTTAGGAAGAAAACGCACCATAGAAGGGTTAGAGGTGAAATTCGCATGTTAATTAAAGTGTTGGGCAAACCCGAACAGCAAGGTTCCCAAACACAAACTCGGACTTCAGCCAGAAGCCACCAAGCATATGTGCTGGGATCCCGTAATACAATGGTGCTTTATAAATAAACAATAACCTCGAATGCTGCTTGGAGATAAAACATCTTTGTAGGAGGAAGATGAACAAGAGAAGAGTTAGAAGTGAAATTCTCATGTTATTAATAGTGTTGGGCAAACCCGAATAGCAAAGTTCCAAAACACGACTTCAGCCAGAAGTCACCAAGCATATGCTGGGATCCCGTAATACCAAGGCGCATTATAAAATGACAATAGCCTTGAATGCGGCTTGAAGATAAAAAGATCTCTGTAGGAGGAAGACGCACAAGAGAAGAGTTAGAAATAAAGTTTTCATGTTATTAATAGTGTTGGGCGAACACGAACAGCAAAGTTCCAGAACACAGACTTCAGCCAGAAGCCACCAATCATATGTGTTGGGATCCCGTAATACAATAACAATAACCTCGAATGCTGCTTGGAGTTAAAAACACCTGCACACCTGGAAGTTCACTGGGCTGATGCTGATGGGCACTGCCCATGAAAATGAACACAGCTCAACCTCTTTCCATCTGTCATTAACGGATCCGGTGCCGGGCACCTTAAAATCTTGGGATGGATTGTTGAAGGCAGCATCCATTCTTCTTTATTCATTACGTTATAAAAGACAGCTCACAGGCACATCAAAGACTTCAACGAAACATGAAACAAACGTAATGTTCCCACGCGCTGCTACTCATTTCAGGGCACACAGCCTCTTAATTATGCACGGGCACCGCACTGGGCTTCTACATACCCCTGGTGCACAGGAGGGGGCGTGGATATTCAGATGCGGTATTGGCAAACCACTTACAATTTAAAGGAAAACTAAATTTTTGTCAGGTTTTTGGTGTTCTGCCTTATCGTTTTACTCTTTTGGTATGTAAAATCAACATGTGTGCTAGGATTGTGGCCCCAGACCTGTGATTTAGATATCAGTACGCTGCTTCCAAGTTTCTTATATTTCCGTGCCTCTGTGTTTGTCAGATCGGAGCAGCTTTCCTGGCTTTCCTGACTACAAATGCCTGAATCCTTCCACTGTGACAGGTGAGCTTATCAGCAGCTTTGGCTAAGTCATGCAGAAGTAATGACCACCCTAGGTTAGAGCACTGCCAGTAACCCTTTAGCTCCTTTATTGACAAGATTGTGATTCCCTCATCTTATTCAGTTATGAGTGTGGATGTGCTCTGCGTTCTGTTAAGGGGTGTGGAGGGGTGTGGGCATTTACAGGATGCGAATCTACTCAGCATTAAGTTACGGGGCGTGGATATGTTCTGCGCTCTGTTAAGGGATGCGGATGTGCTCTGTGTTCAGCTTCGGGACGTGGATGTGGTCTCTGTTCAGTTACGGGACGCAGGTGTGCTCTGCATTCAGTTAGGCATGCGGATGTATTCTGTGTTAACTTACGGGGCACGGATGTGCTCTCCGTTTAGTTACGGGGCACGCATGTGCTCTGCATTCAGTTACGGCATGTGGATGTGCTCTGAGTTCAGTTACAAGGCTTGGATGTGCTCTGGGTTCAGTTACGGGGAACGGATGTGCTCTGCGTTCAGTTAGGGGCGTGCTCTGCGTTCAGTTACGGGGTACTGATATGCTCTGCGTTCAGTGACGGGGCGTGGATGTGCTCTGCGTTCAGTTATGGGGCGTGCTCTGCGTTTAGTTACGGGGTACTGATATGCTTTGCATTCAGTTATAGGGTGTGGATGTGCTCTGCTTTCAGTTACAGGACGTGGATGTGCTCTGCCTTCAGTTAGGGGGCGCGGATGGGCTCTGTGTTTAGTTACGGGACATGGATGTGCTCTGCATTCAATTACAGGACATGGATGTGCTCTGCATTCAGTTACGGGGTGCAGATGTGCTCTGCATTCAGTTACGGGGCGCGGATGTGCTCTGCTTTCAGTTACAGGACATGGATGTGCTCTGTGTTCATTTACAGGACGCGGATGTGCTCTGCTTTCAGTTACAGGACGCGGATGTGCTCTGCTTTCAGTTACAGGACATGGATGTGTTCTGCTTTCAGTTACGGGCGTGGATGTGCTCTGCTTTCAGTCACAGGATGCGGATGTGCTCTGCTTTCAGTTACGGGGCGTGGTTGTGCTCTGCTTTCAGTTACGGGGCGTGGATGTGCTCTGCATTCAGTTACGAGGCGTGGATGTGCTCTGCTTTCAGTTACGGGGCGTGGATGTGCTCTGCGTTCAGTTACAGGGCGTGCTCTGCGTTCAGTTACGGGGTACTGATTAGAGATGAGCGAACTTTTGAAAAATTCGATTCGGCCGATTCACACAAATTTTCCGGGAAAAATCGTTTTTATTATCGAATTTATTCACGACGAATCGCTATTAAAAATGGCTATTTCTAGGCATCCGAGACCCTCCATAGGGTTGCAGAACGTTTTGCTTGGCTGTAAGATGCATAGGATGCATGCTGGGTTAGTGAAATACTATTGTAAAGAAGTATGACATGCAGATAAGAGGCGTTGCTATTAGATTCCCTGTTGCAGTGCGGCACCATTGCAGAGCCTTGAGGTGGCATCAGCATGATGAGGCCATATATTGCCTGAAAGACACACTCTGGACTTGGCAGCAGCATAGGGAGCCCATATATTGCCTGAAAGACACACCCAGGTGTTGCCAGCAGCATTAGGAGCCCATATATTGCCTGAAAGACACACCCAGGAGTTGGCAGCAGCATTAGGGGCCCATATGTTGCTTGAAAGACACACCCTGGAGTTGGCAGCAGCAGCAGCATTAGGAGTCAATATATTGACTGAAAGACACACCCAGAAGTTGGCAGCAGCATAGGGAGCCCATATTTTGCCTGAAAAACACATTGGAGTTGGCAGGAGCAGAAGGAGCTCATATATTGCCTGAAAGACACACCCAGGAGTTTGCAGCAGCATAGGGAGCCCATATATTGCCTGAAAAACACATTAGAGTTGACAGCAGCATGGGGAGCTCATATATTGCCTGAAAGACACACCCAGGAGCTGGCAGCAGCATAGGGAGCTCATATATTGGCTGAAAGACACACCCAGGAGTTGGCAGCAGCAGCATTAGGAGCCCATATATTGCCTGAAAGGCACACCCAGGAGTTGGCAGCAGCAGCAGCAGCATTAGGAGCCCATATATTGCCTGAAAGATACACTCTGTACTTGCCAGCAGCATAGGGAGCCCATATATTGCCTGAAAAACACATTGGAGTTGGCAGCAGCATAGGGAGCTCATATATTGCCTGAAAGACACACCCAGGAGTTGGAAGCAGCAGCAGCATTAGGAGCCCATGTATTGCCTGAAAGACACACTCTGGAATTGGCAGCAGTATTAGGAGATCATATATTGCCTGAAAAACACATTGGAGTTGGCAGCAGCATAGGGAGCCCATATATTGCCTGAAAGACACATTGGAGTTGGCAGCAGCATAGGGAGCTCATATTTTACCTGAAAGACACACCCAGGAGTTGGCAGCAGCAGCAGCAGCATTAGGAATCCATATATTGCCTGAAAGACACACCCAGGAGTTGGCAGCAGCATAGGGAGCCCGTATATTGCCTGAAAAACACATTGGAGTTGGCAGCAGCATTAGGAGCCCATATATTGCCTGAAAGACACACTCTGGACTTGGCAGCAGTATTAGGAGCCCATATATTGCCTGAAAAACACATTGGAGTTGGCAGCAGCATAGGGGGCTCATATATTGCCTGAAAGACACACCCAGGAGTTGGCAGCTGCAGAAGGAGCTCATATATTGCCTGGAAGACACACCCAGGAGTTGGCAGCAGCAGCAGCATTAGGAGCTCATATATTGCCTGAAAGACACACCCAGGAGTTGGCAGCAGCATAGGGAGCCCATATATTGCCTGAAAAATACATTGTAGTTGGCAGCAGTATTAGGAGCTCATATATTGTCTGAAAAACACACCCAGGAAGTTGGCAGCAGCATAGGGAGCTCATATATTGCCTGAAAAACACACCCAGGAGTAGGCAGCAGCAGAAGGAGCTCATATATTGCCTGAAAGACACACCCAGGAGTTGGCAGCAGCAGCAGCATTAGGAGCTCATATATTGCCTGAAAGACACACCCAGGAGTTGGCAGCAGCATAGGGAGCCCATATATTGCCTGAAAAACACATTGCAGTTGGCAGCAGCATAGGGAGCTCATATATTGCCTGAAAGACACATCCAGGAGTTGGCAGCAGCAGAAGGAGCTCATATATTGCCTGAAAGACACACCCAGGAGTTGGCAGCAGCAGAAGGAGCTACCATGCATTAGCTACTCGCATGCATCAGCTATTGGTGGGTGGAAATCCTGGCTGATCCATGCCTAAAGGTGCGTTGACATGGTCATTTCAAGGTATGACACGACCTGCTGGTTCAGGCCCTGCTCCAGTTCTTCCTGCTGCTCATGAGTAGCCTCACTATGCGGGTGCTGAAAGCTACTTATTAGCAACTGGAAACTGAGGCTGCTGCTGATGGAGCTGCTGCTGCTCCTGCCACCCCCCCGGCAGCCATGGCAGTGAAAGGTGAGCGCAGAGGTCCCCCCGAGTCAGACCTGCGAGAGTATGGACCATGGCACAGATAGGCATCGCCCATTGACTACGTAGAATATCTTTGTAGTAGCTCAGTTTGTCCTCCCTCTCAGTGGGTAAAAAAATGTCCCCATTTTGTGCCGGTAGCGAGGGTCCAGTAAGGTGGAGAGCCAGAAGTCATCCCGCAGAAAAATGGAGACAATTCTGGGGTCACTACGCAAGCACGTGAGCATGCATCGTGCCATTTGTGCAAGTGACTCGGAGGGACTACCTGTCTCCATCTCCACTGCAAACTGCCACGGTGTGTCTGGGTCCCCTGTCTTGCCTTCCTCACAACCCTCTAGCTCCACTGGCTGCTCCTGCTCCTCCTCTCCTGTCAGATGACTAGATAAACCACCCATTTTGCCAAAACTAAACTGTGCTTCACTGTGCTGCTCCTCCTCCTCCTACGCTCCCACGGGGTTTATGTGGCCGTGAAATGTATGCGCCATGTCTCCAGTGCCCTGACCAGCCATGGTTTCCAACATGTGTTGTATTACATGAAGCAGCCGTATCATGCCTTCATGCCGTAATCCTGGCGACTGAAAAAGTGGCTTCCTCAAAGGGCCTGAACAAACGGCAGGTGTCATGTATGAGCTGCCACTGGTTAACATTAAAGTTACACAGGGGAGTCCCCCTATTGCTTGGATCATCAAGAAATCAGTGATAGCTTTTCTCTGTTTGTATAGTTGATCTAACATATGTAGGGTGGAATTCCAATGGGTGGGAACATCGCAAATCAGACTATGTTGGGGGATACCGTTCTGACGCTGTAGCTCAAGAAGGGTGTGCTTGGCAGTGTAGGAGTGGCTGAAGTGCATACAAAGCTTCCTTCCCATTGTTAGGATGTCTTGCAGATGGGGGGAAGACTTCAGAAAACACTTGACAACTAGGTTGAACATGTGTGCCATACAGTGCGCATGGATTAGTCTTCCTTGTCGCAGCGCAGAAAAGATGTTACTCCCATTGTCAGTCACCATGGTTCCCATTTCCTGATTTCTTGATGAATGAATTAAAGAAGCTCCTCCCCTGTGTGACTCCATTCGACAAGGCAAACCATGTGAAGCACAGCGGGACACCGCCGTGCCCTGCACACATGGTAGGCTGAAGGGGCAGTGAGAATTGACCGTACAGTGGAGGCTGAGTAGACGGCGGAGGATGAGGAGGCGGAGTCGCACACTGTGACAGGGCAAAATGGCCTAGGACCGTGGAGGCCGAAGCGGTGTGACCTGTCCAAGTTGCTGTGCAGGAACCACATTCACCCAGTGGGCCATAAAGGACATGTATTGTCCCTGACCGTAGTTACAGGTCCAGATGTCGGCGCTGCCGTGCACTTTGGTGCACACCGACAGCCTCAAGGACTGGCCCACCTTTTGCTCCACAAAAGAAGGCTGGTACTGCCTTCTTTACAAAGAAAAGATGGCTTGGGACTCTCCACCTCGGCTCGGCACTAGCCATCAGCTCTCTGAAAGGTGCAGAGTCCACCACCGTAAAAGGGAGGGACTGCAGCACCAGCAACTTGGACAGGAGCACATTTAGCTTCTGCGCCATAGGATGAGTGGGCGCATACTGTTGTCTGTTGGACATGGCTTCGCTGATGGATTGCTGGTGGGGTGAGTGGCTTTTAGTAGGAGGAGCAGGAGCATCTGGAGCGGCAGAGGATGGGTATGACGCACAGCTACCTTCGGCTGAGGTGCTGGAGCCTTGGCTGGATGAAATTGGAAGCGGCATGGCACTGGCTGACGCAGCAGGCTGGACCCCTACTTCGGAGCCTTGGTTCTCCCAGGCCGCTTTATGGTGACGCTTCATGTGTTGCCGCAGGGCCGTGGTACCAACATTGGGGCCCTGCCCACGCTTGACCTTCTGTCTACACATCTTGCATGTGGGCAGATTACCCTCCTGTGGATGCTTGATGAAAAAATGCCACACTGCAGAGTAGCTAATTTTCCGCACTAATTCACTGCTACTGCTGCCAACTCCAGGAACCCCTGCTCCTCTACCCCCCGGGAAGGCAGCCTGCCACGCAGCAGGTGGTCTACCCCACCCCCGGCCACGTGTGGCTCCAGACATGTCAATTCTGCCACCATGCTGACTGCCAACCCTACTGCCACCTTGCGGCCTCAGCTGCTGACTCTGGGGCAACCTGGGAAACTCTTCTTTGATGATGATGAAGCCCCTTCTGCACCGGGCTCCTAAGTGCGATCGGCTTCATCATCATCATCATCATCGAGTTGTGTCTGCACGTCACCAAGGTCGTCCTCCTTGGTTTCCACAAGAGTGTGCTGCAGGAGATGGAACGTTCGCCACACCACCTCCCACGCGACTCTCCTCCTCAGTGTTTGTCTGCCTAGTGCAAGAAGCGGCGGATGTCTCCTCCATTTCTTGGCTGGGCAGTAGCTGCTGACTGTCCTCTAACACATCGTCCTCACTGAATAGTGGAGCTGAACCCAAAGCATAAGATACGGGGGGGGGCATAGGACAGAGGCAATGGAAGGACAGGGGCTGCTCACAGGCCATGCCAACTCAGGGTTGTGTCAGAGAAACCTACGGACTGTTGACTGGGGGTGTCAGATGTCACTTGTGATAAGGTCGATGACCGCGTTAACCAATCGATGACGGCAGATGAGTTGCTGGTCAAGACATGACCGCTAACAGATACCGGGAGAGCAGGCCTCTCACCACGAGTCCTGCTGCCACTTGCCCCTAGTCTGCTGCGACCTCTGCCTGATGAATCTAGGCCTCTCCTCAGTGCACATCCTGGCACATCTCTGCCTGACATTTTTACTGCGTTTAGGAGGGGAAAACAATACACTACACTACACCTAGAACAGTATTTTTGTAACAGCAGGTGTGTAGAAATGTTAGATCAAAATAGGCACACACTGTAGCTAAAAGCTAATGCAAAAAGTCACTGTCAGATGGTCTTACACAGGATGCCCCTGGTCAGAGTTAAATGCACCACAGGCAGTTTTAAAACCTGTTTTTTGTTAAAAATGTAAAAAAAGGTAAAAATGCAGGTACTATTAAAAGCGCTAGTATTTAGGATGCCCCCCCCCCCCCCCCCCCCGGTGAAAGGCAATGGGTGCTTTAAACTTGTAAACCAGACTTTTCTTATACAAAAGGCAAAAGATTAGTAGGCAGATACTCTTTAAAGATAAGTGCTAGCACTGACAATGGCCCCCAGTGAAAGGCAATGGGTGCTTTAAACTTGTAAACCAGACTTTTTTTTATACAAAAGGCAAAAGGTTAGTAGGCAGGTACTCTTAAAAGATAAGTGGTAACACTAACAATGGCCCCCGGTGAAAGGCAATGGGTGCTTTAAACTTGTAAACCAGACTTTTTTATACAAAAGGCAAAAGGTTAGTATGCAGGTACTCTTAAAAGATAAGTGCTAGCCCTGACAATGCCCCCCGGTGAAAGGCAAATGGTGCTTTAACTTGTAAACCAGACTTTTTTATACAAAAGGCAAAAGGTTAGTAGGCAGGTACTTTTAAAAGATAAGTGGTAGCACTGACAATGGCCCCCGGTGAAAGGCAATGGGTGCTTTAAACTTGTAAACCAGACTTTTTTTATACAAAAGGCAAAAGGTTAGTAGGCATGTACTCTTAAAAGATAAGTGTTAGCACTGACAATGGCCCCCGGTGAAAGGCAATGGGTGCTTTAAACTTGTAAACCAGACTTTTTTTTATACAAATGGCAAAAGGTTAGTAGGCAGGTACTCTTAAAAGACACGTGCTAGTTGCTAAGGCAAAGTTTGCTTAAAAAGCGATGTTGATTACAAAATGCAACGTTAGTAGACAAGTACTCTTGAAATATTTTTGCTAGTGTTTGGGATGCTCCCTCCTCACATACAGAGGTTGGCTCATTTGATTGTGGAAAAGTGACGTTGATTACAAAATGCAACCAGTTAATAGACAGGTACTCTTGAAATATTTATGCTAGTGTTTGGGATGCCCCCTGCTTACATACAGAGGTTGGCTCCTTTTATAGTGGTAAATTGACGTTGATTACAAAATACAGCCAGTTAGTAGACAGGTACTCTTGAAATATTTATGCTAGTGTTTGGGATGCCCCCTCTTCAAAAACAGAGGTTGGCTTCTTTGATAGTGGAAAAGTGACGTTGATTACAAAATGCAACCAGTTAATAGACAGGTAGTCTTGAAATATTTATGCTAGTGTTTGGGATGCCCCCTCCTCACATACAGAGGTTGGCTCCTTTGATTGTGGAAAAGTGATGTTGATTACAAAATGCAACCAGTTAATAGACATGTAGTCTTGAAATATGTATGCTAGTGTTTGGGATGCGCCCTCCTCACATACAGAGGTTGGCTCCTTTGATTGTGGAAAAGTGATGTTGATTACAAAATGCAACCAGTTAATAGACAGGTACTCTTTAAATATTAATGCTAGTGTTTGGGATGCCCCCTCCTCACATACAGAGGTTGGCTCCTTTGATAGTGGAAAAGTGACGTTGATTACAAAATGCAACCAATTAATAGACAGGTACTCTTGAAATATTAATGCTAGTGTTTGGGGTGCCCCTTCCTCAAATACAGAGGTTGGCTCCTTTGATAGTGGAAAAGTGACATTGATTACAAAATGCAACCAGTTAATAGACAGGTACTCTTGAAATTTATGCTAGTGTTTGGGATGCCCCCTGCTTACATACAGAGGTTGGCTCATTTTATAGAGGTAAAGTAACGTTGATTACAAAATGCAACCAGTTAATAGACAGGTAGTCTTGAAATATTAATGCTAGCACACTTTTTAAAGAATGACACCAGGAAAAGGAAAAGCTAAATAGGCAGGTGTGTTATTAACACTAAATAGGCTTGGAAGCTAAAGCAAACACTTCAAACTGTCCCTGTCTTTCTCTGTCACTGTCACAGGCTCTCTCCTTCTCTATTTGTCCCTCGCTTCTTCTGTTCTATCTATCTATCTATCTATCTATCTATTTATCTATCTATCTATCTATCTATCTATCTATCTATCTATCTCTCCCTCGCTGTATATATCTGTCTGTCTGTCTGTCTATCTGTCCCTCGCTCTTTTCCTGCCTGATCTGCTCTGGCCGCAATACAGTGTCAGGATTCCTTGCCCCATGGGACATGTCCTGACATGTGGATCCACCATTTTAGATGGGCTGTATAGCAGTAAATGGAGTTTTAAGGAAGCGATTTGAGCGATCGAATCACGGCAATATTCGGAATCGTAACGAATCGAATATTTCCTGAAATTCGTAACGAATTCGGGTTCGTCAGAATCGATTCGCTCATCTCTAGTACTGATATGCTCTGCATTCAGTTACGGAGTGCAGATGTGCTCTGCGTTCAGTTATGGGGCGTGCTTTGCATTTAGTTACGGGGTACTGATATGCTCTGCATTCAGTTATAAGGTGCGGATGTGCTCTGCTTTCAGGTACAGGACGTGGATGTGCTCTGCATTTAGTTACGGGACATGGATGTGCTCTGCATTGTTACAGGACATATATGTCCTCTGCATTCAGTTACAGGACATGGATGCACTCTGCATTCAGTTACGGGGTGCAGATGTGCTCTGCGTTCAGTTACAGGACGCGGATGTGCTCTGTGTTCAGTTACAGGACGCGGATGTGCTCTGCTTTCAGTTACAGGACGCGGATGTGCTCTGCTTTCAGTTACAGGACGCGGATGTGCTCTGCATTCAGTTAAAGGGCGCGGATGTGCTCTGCTTTCAGTTACAGGACGCGGATGTGTTCTGCTTTCAGTTACAGGACGCGGATGTGCTCTGCTTTCAGTTATGGGGCGTGGATGTGCTCTGCTTTCAGTTATGGGGATGTGCTCTGCTTTCAGTTACAGGACGTGGATGTGCTCTGCTTTCAGTTACAGGACGCGGATGTGCTCTGCTTTCAGTTACAGGACGTGGATGTGCTCTGCTTTCAGTTACAGGACGCGGATGTGCTCTGCTTTCAGTTACAGGACGTGGATGTGCTCTGCTTTCAGTTATGGGACGTGGATGTGCTCTGCTTTCAGTTATGGGGCGTGGATGTACTCTGCTTTCAGTTACAGGACGCGGATGTTCTCTGCTTTCAGTTATGGGGCGTGGATGTGCTCTGCTTTCAGTTACAGGACGTGGATGTGCTCTGCTTTCAGTTACAGGACGCGGATGTGCTCTGCTTTCATGCTTTCAGTTTAGGGGGTGTGGATGTATTCTGCTGTCAGTTATGGGGCGTGAATGTGCTCTGCTTTCAGTTACAGGATGCGGATGTGCTCTGCTTTTAGTTATGGGGCGTGGATGTGCTCTGCTTTCAGTTACGGGGTGTGGATTTGCTCTGATTTCAGTTATGGGGCATGGATGCGCTCTGCTTTCAGGTACAGGACGCGGATGTGCTCTGCTTTCAGTTACAGGACGCGGATGTGCTCTGCTTTCAGTTACAGGACGCGGATGTGCTCTGCTTTCAGTTACAGGACGCGGATGTGCTCTGCTTTCAGTTACAGGACGCGGATGTGCTCTGCTTTCAGTTACAGGACGCGGATGTGCTCTGCTTTCAGTTACAGGAAGCGGATGTGTTCTGCGTTTAGTTATGGGACGTGCTCTTTGTTAAGTTACGGGATCCAGATGTGCTCTGTGCTCTGCGCTAAGTTATTGGTTGCGAATGTGCATTGCGTTCAGTTGCAGGGCGCGGATGTGCTATGCGTTCAGTTACAGAACGCAAATGTGCTCTGTGTTCAGTTACGGGATCCAGATGTGCTCTCCGCTAAGTTACTGGATGTGAATGTGCTCTGTGTTCAGTTACAGGGCGCAGATGTGCTCTGCATTCAGTTACAGGAAGTGGATGTGCTCTGTGTTCAGTTACGGGGCGCGGATGTGCTCTGTGTTCAGTTACGGAGCGCGGATGTGCTCTGCGTTCAGTTACGAGACATGGATGTGCTCTGCATTCAGTTACGGGGTGCGGATATGCCCTGCGTTCAGTTACGAGACATGGATGTTTTCTGCATTCAGTTACGGGGCGCATATGTGCTCTGCGTTCAGTTTTGGGGTGTGGATGTGCTCTGCGTTCTATTAGGGGGTACTGATATTCTCTGGGTTCAGTTACGGGATGCGGATGTGCTCTGCGTTTAGTTACAGGGCGTGGATGTGCTCTGCATTGAGTCACAAGATGCGGATGTGCTCTGCATTCAGTTAGGGGGTACTGATGTGCTCTACATTTAATTACGGGGCGCGGATGTGCTCTGCGTTTAGTCACAGATGTCACAATACAATATAAAACCTCACTAAGGACCTTTTCTTTCCTCCGTTTTCTACAGCACAGACATGCCAATCAGCGCAATAATAATACAGAGCAGCCAACCTCGGTGAAACAACGGGAAGCACCTTCGGGCTCATCTGTCGCCTTGTTTCTCTGATTTACTGCTTTTATTTCCACCCAGAAGCCTCTATGCCGCATTTGGCGCTTATCCGTCCTTGTTGAGAGAAAATTTATACTGTAAGAGCCACAGCCGTTAACTGCACCAAACGGGTTTCAAACTGCACAGCTACAGAGGCGACGCATCTCACAGTCCTATATATTGCATTATCTCTCCGTTCTGCTGTGACTGTACCAAGAGTCATTCTGAAAAGCCTGCCAGCTGCCTGGTGAGAGTTACATTGTGTTATATGGGGGAGTAAAACTGGGAGAGTCACTTGTTGAGAAGGATTTGGGGGTACTGGTAGATCATAGGCTAAATAACAGCATACAATGCCAAGCAGCTGTTTCCAAGGTCACCAAGATATTCTCATGCATTAATAGAGGCCTGGAATCACGGGATAGGGATGTTATTTTGCCACTTTACAAGGCACTGGTGCATCCTCACCTGGAATATACAAGTCTTAAAGGAGCCACAGCACTCAACCCTGTCAGCTTGCAGGCCAGCCTATAATCTGTCTCTAAACTTGGTTAAAAACAGAGGACTCGGTCACACACATCTGCAGAAGTAGCTGAAGCTGCACCACTACGCCAAAGTGCCTCTGTGGGGGTGCAGTCCTAACTCTAATCTCTGAGAGCCCATCTGGGACATACAGTGCAATAGATACATTGGGAGCAGGCTTACCTGAGGTTGCCCTAAACCTCTCAAGTGCAAGCCATGGGGTGGAAGGGTCAAAGACCTTGCAATACAGCCTAGACCCCACACACCATGTGCTTGCACACCTGGAATATGCCACCCAGTTCTGGGCCCCGGGTTCATGGAAAGGACGCTCTGACTATGGAAAGGGAGCAGAGGAGCCCCCAAACTAGAGGAATGAAAGATCTTAGTTATGGAGGAAAGATTACGAGAATTACATTTGTTTAGTCTTGAGAGGAGACGACATGATTAACTTGTATAAATATATAAATGGCCAATAAAAAATTATGGCGAAACACTATTTCAGGTAAAATCCTCTCTAAAGACAAGAATTTCTGCCCAGGGGGCTCCACCACAACCTGGTGATCAGTATTTAACATTCGCTGGCCAGTTGCAGCAGATCTGAACAAAGGCGAGTTACAAGTGGTGTGCCACAGGGCTCTGTCCTGGGCCCCATTCTTTTTAATATGTTTGTAAGTGACATAGGAGAAGGCTTGGTAGGAAAAGTTTGCCTGTTATTTGATGATACAAAGGTTAGTAATAGGGTGGATATTCCTGGAGGTGTCTGCAGCATGGAGAATTATTTAGCTTTACTGGAAAATTGTAAAAACTTTGGAGTTTAAGGTTTCTAAATGTAAAACCCTGCACTTGGGTAGAAGGAATCCCTGCTCTGAGCACCGTATGGGCAGCACTGTGTTATCCAGGACCTCGGAGGAGAGAGATTTAGGGACACTGATTACTGAAAGCTGCAAAATGATTGGACAGTGTAGCCAGGCAGTGGGAAAAGCAAGCAGGATGCTCGGCTGCATAGCTCGAGGCATCACCAGTAGGAAGAGGGAGGTTGTGATGCCGCTGTATAGAGCCCTGGTGAGGCCACAGCTAGAATACTGTGTGCAGTTCTGGAGACCTCCCCTGCAAAAAGACATTATTCAAATAGAACGTGTCCAAAGGCCGGCAACGAAAATGGTGGAAGGACTTAAACTTAAAACTTATCAGGAAAGACTTAAAGAACTTAATCTGTACAGTCTGGAGGAAAGAAGGGAGAGGGGACATGATGGAGACAAGGGGCCCAACCTGAAGCTAGTCGGGGGGAAGATCAGGAGCAATGTTAGGAAATATTATGTTACAGAAAGAGTAGTAGATGCCGGGAACAAACTTCCACCGGAGGTGGTTGAAAAATAGACAGCCAGTGAATGAGCGCATGCCTGGGATAAGCTTCCATCTAACCAAAGATGAAGAGACCATACAGTATACACATAAGATAAAGAGAACATACAGTATATACATAAGATACAGAGAACATACAGTATACACATAAGATACAGAGAATATACAGTATACACATAAGATAAAGAGAACATACAGTATATACATAAGATACAGAGAACATACAGTATACACATAAGATACAGAGAATATACAGTATACACATAAGATAAAGAGAACATACAGTATATACATAAGATACAGAGAACATACAGTATACACATACAAAATTATTATCATTATTATTCAGGGCGTGGGAACCAATTTACCGCCCAGTTTAACCCTCTCATCATCCAAGTATTAAGCACCAAACATGTCTAGCTATGTGGAAAGACAGAGATTTGGTTGCACATATCTGCAGATACATGTGGAAGCCACACTGCCCCGACAAGGCACTCTGTGCGAGTAGCCAGGTGAGTAGCTCTGGCTGCATTGCATGTCCCAACTTTGGGGACTCAAAAATAAGAGTAGGGACCACACTAAATACAGGGTGCCTTGTCGGGGCAGTGTGGCTTCCACATGTATCTGCAGATATGTGCAACCAAATCTCTGTCTTTCCACACAGCTAGACATGTTTGGTGCTTAATACTTGGATGATGAGACGGTTAAACTGGGCGGTAAATTGGTTCCCAGGCCCTGAATAATAATGATGATAATTTTGTATAAATAATAGTGATGGAGCTACTCCCACCCCCTTTGTTCAGTTTATACACATAAGATACAGAGAACATACAGTATACACATAAGATACAGAGAACATACAGTATACACATAAGATACAGAGAACATACAGTATATACATAAGATACAGAGAACATACAGTATACACATAAGATACAGAGAACATACAGTATACACATAAGATACAGAGCACATACAGTATACACATAAGATGCAGAGAACATACAGGATACACATAAGATACAGAGAACATACAGTGTACACATAAGAGACAGAGAACATACAGTATATACATAAGATACAGAGAACATACAGTATATACATAAGATACAGAGAACATACAGTATACACATAAGGGCAGAGAACATACAGTATATACATAAGATACAGAGAACATACAGTATATACATAAGATACAGAGAACATACAGTATAGACATAAGATAAAGAGAACATACAGTATACACATAAGATAAAGAGAACATACAGTATACACATAAGATACAGAGAACATACAGTATATACATAAGATACAGAGAACATACAGTATACACATAAGATACAGAGAACATACAGTATACACATAAGATGCAGAGAACATACAGGATACACATAAGATACAGAGAACATACAGTGTACACATAAGAGACAGAGAACATACAGTATATACATAAGATACAGAGAACATACAGTATACACATAAGATACAGAGAACATACAGGATACACATAAGATACAGAGAACATACAGTATACACATAAGATACAGAGAACATACAGGATACACATAAGATACAGAGAACATACAGTATATACATAAGATACAGAGAGCATACAGTATATACATAAGATACAGAGAACATACAGTATACACATAAGATACAGAGAACATACAGTATACACATAAGATACAGAGAACATACAGTATACACATAAGATACAGAGAACATACAGTATATACATAAGATACAGAGAACATACAGTATATACATAAGATACAGAGAACATACAGTATACACATAAGATACAGAGAACACACAGTATACACATAAGATACAGAGAACATACAGTATACACATAAGATACAGAGAACATACAGTATACACATAAGATACAGAGAACATACAGTATACACATAAGATACAGAGAACATACAGGATACACATAAGATAAAAAGAACATACAGTATACACATAAGGGCAGACTAGATGGAGCATATGGTCTCCTTCTGCCGTCACCCTTCTATGTTTCTATGATATGAGGCCCCAGACAGAGGAAACCCCTGATGGCCCAGCCTGGTTCCATTTACTACGTCTTACGACAGCTAGTGTAATACCGCATTCTAAGCATAAGAGGGAGCACACTAGACACTAAGCAGCAAGTGATAATATAGAAGAACATACAGTAGGGAGGATATTTCAAAAGGTTTTACTTTAAATATCTGAGCCAGGTTGAGGCCTCAGAACAGGCTGCAGAGGCGCAGGCGGCAGTAAATGATGTTGCACAGCGCTCAGGTCCAATTGAGGCAATTAAACTTGTTGTTGATGTAAAATAATGTTTAGGCAGACGCGGGATCGCAGATGCCGGCTTTGTAGCTATTGGCTATTAGCGTGATGTTTTGCAGAGAGTCCGCAGTAAAAGAGCCGACCAGGAGGCCCCGAGTTCAGCTTTACGAGCGCCGGGGGCCGCGGCGGATCCGATAATGGCCAGATGGAGTTTATTTGATGGCGAATGTCCTGATATTCCCGCGTCCGGGGGAGCGAGCCCGCCTGGCTGCGGAGGGCGCACGACGATGCAGCGACGGGGTGTTGCGTGTCACCGGTGTCAGGCGGCCATACCCGGAGGCGCTGTAATTATGCTCATTAATAGTGACAATTATCAACACGCTGATGGCTCGCTACCAAGTGTTTAATGTAGCAAACTGGAGTCCTGCTTCTTTTTTTTTTTTTTTTTTTTTAATTCACAGTGCAGAATTAACCCTTTCATTATAAGAATATACAAACATGGCAAAAAGTTTAGAGACAGGCACAACTTCTTCCTTTCTGTTTCAGCTTTTATATCGGCCGTTTGTATTATCTCTCGATTCACTAGATTCAGAACGGAAAGTATTTCAGGGGTCTCTCCACATACTGGCTTGCGACTATGTTATGGTCCTCACCTAGTATCAATCCCCATACAGCCAGAAACATCCGGCCTAGTGCTGATGAGAGCCTAAAGCTCGAAACACATGTCCACTAGTTGGATGTGTTTGGCTGTGTAAAAGATAAAGCTAATCCTTGGCATTGCACCCTTAGCGTTTCTAAGGGCCTTGGATGGCACAGAGACATAAAGAGATGATTTGCATAGCTCCGCCTACTGCAAGGATAGATGGGTAATGCTATCTGTCCTTGAACTGGGTACTGTGCAAATACTTTCCGTTCTAGGAAAGCTTGTCTTTTCCTTTACCTAAGTGGAGTTTTTTTTGCTCTCTTTAGCCCCCCTATATTAAGCCTAACATGGGTCTCTCCACATACTGGCTTGCGACTCTGTTTTTGTAGTTTTGTGAATTTCTGCCCAGGGGGCTTCACCACACCCTGGAGATCAATATTTAACATTTTCTGGCCAGTTGCAGCAGATATGCAAGGTGAAGGTAGGATTAAGGGGTGAGGTAACCCCGAAACGCGTTACCTTTGAATGGGGAGCCCAGGATATTCACTCCATCAGAGTGACATAAGAGAAGGCTTGGTAGGAAACTTTTGCCTGTTTGCTGATGATACAAAGGTTAGTAATAGGGTGGACACTCCTGGAGGTGTCTGCAACATGGAAAATTATTTCGGGGTTTATTCATCAAGGGATAGCGGCAGGTAGCGCCTCGTAGCGACAGGTAGCGAACGGTGACCGCCGGGCGCTGTGGGCAATACCACATTTATCAAAGCGATTCCAGTGAGCGGCTCTAACAGCGCCATGTAGCGTCCGATTCATCATCACAGATGGCTCAACGTATACCGCCGGCGCCCTGCCTTCCAGAGCCAGGTATTACCTGTCGCTACCTGTCGCTCTCTCATACATTTCAATGGACGTTTCTTTTCTTCTCTTTAAACAGGGTTTTATTTTATTTTATATTTATTTTTTTAATGAGTGTGTGACCTCCCCTGGCCTAATAAAAGTCATTTTTAAAAACTTTTTAAAAACGGCTGAGAGTCGGTCACAATGAGCTGGCGCTACCTCTCGCTCCCTGCAGCGCTGTACTGGTGTTACAACGCCCAACATACATCTCATTCATCAATGCCGGCCGGGTTACTACAGCGACTGAGACGCTCTGTTACAGCACCCGATAGCTGATCACAGCGTATATTAGCGGTCGCTCTTAGCGCCTCTGTACAGACGCTCATAAGCCGTTAGCTGGCGCTAGTAATGAATCAGCCTGCCCATCTCATCATTCCTTTGTTAATGTGGTTGTAAAGTATTGTGTTTAATATGCTGATCGAAATTTTTCAAGTTAAATTTTAATCGATTATTGCGTGTGATTGAGATCTTTGATCGATCTATCAAAACCTTAGATTCTTCCAAGTGTATCTACTGTTAAACAATTTTAGGTAGCCATGGGGCTCTACCTACACAGTTCACATGTACATGTTCCTCCTACTTCTCAGGGCTGGTTGTGATGTCCACAATCTCAGGAGAATCCTAGAATAAAAATCCACCCGACACGTCGCGATGACGCTCTGTCGCCTCTCGCTAATTAGGAAAGAATCGCAGGGCCGCGCTGCCACCGTGAGAACACGCCGCCTCGCTTTCCCGCTGCTGTATGTTAAACTGTTGGGTTATTAATGACAGTTACTGGTAATTATCTTCATTTACAAACGAAGGACCTGCACCGATCTGTCAGCCCCGGCTCTGCATGGAATTTAATGAGACACCAACCAGACCAACATCTATTAGCTGCTGGTCAAAAGCTGGAGGCTCCGAAAATGATTAGTAACTCCTTACTGGTGATGCCAGTGAAAGCCTTAGATGACCTTAGATTGGACGAGCGGCCATGCATGCGCTGTAGGACCGGGAAGAGGTAAGTTACCTTCTGTGATCTGGGATGTGTCACGTAGCGGGGCCCAGGGGGAAAGGATCAAAGCCACGGATAGTCAAAATCCTGGGTTTTGGACCACTGCAACAGGGAGCGTGGCCGCGTTGGCACAATCTCTGCAAAAGGGATAGCAGGGATGCGGCCGCTGCCCGCACATGCGCCATTGGGCCGAAAACGAAGGTGAGTTTTTGGGCGACCTGCGCGCGGGGGGGGGGGGGGGGTCGGGCTGGTTGACACAGTGGGACATCCTGATTCTGGATGCCCTGGGGGGAAAGAGCGTGCCTGCCCTGGAGTCTCATAGACTCCAGGGTGGATTTTGGTCCACATTAAAGTCTATATGTCTATTCTCTTCTATGGGGATGATCTCTCCACTGCCATCTAGAGTCTGAATTCTAATATAACTACTTACTACCTTTTCCCCTTGTAGTCTATGGGGGAATGACTAGGTACATTGACTAAATAAGGTTTTTCGCATGGCTATTCTAGAGCCTGGGAGGAAAAAATACCGTTTTGTGAGTACTCACCTTTAAAACGGGTATTATGAGTGTGCCATACACTCCACTTCGATCTTCATGACATGTGGGTAATCTCCAGTAGAGGGCGAACTTCTGCAGAGATGAATATGCAAAAAAAGAAAGCCCCTCCCGGCCCATATATACATGGGACCTCCCACCAATTTCCCAGTGTAAAAAGGCAGTAAGGGGACCAGGAAGAACCAATTATAACCTTAACAATCAAAACCAATGGTTCACCAAATAAAAACTCCAGAATACCTGAAAAAAAGGGGTGGGGCGAAGTGGAGTGTATGGCACACTCATAATACCCGTTTTAAAGGTGAGTACTCACAAAATGGTATTATTCTAAGTGTGCCATACACTCCACTTCGATCTTCATGACATTTGGGACATCCAATAGCAGTGTCCATCATGGGTGGGAACCAGAAACAGTAAAGAATGTACCAAATCAAACCACTGCAGCTTGCAGAACCTTACGGCCAAAAACAGCATCCGCTGAAGCCCGCACATCAACCTTGTAAAACTTGGAAAAAGTATGAACGGAAGACCAAGTAGCAGCCTTACAAACTTGTTCAACCGAAGCCTGGTGCTGAAAAGCCCAGGATGCACCAACAGCACGAGTAGAGTGCGCCGTGACCCTAAAAGGAGGAATCCTCCCCTTAGCAGAATAGGCCCCAACAACGGCCTGAGGAATCCATGCACTAATGGTAGACTTGGCAGACGCCAATCCTTTCCTGGGCCCACAGGGCACCACGAAAAAAACATCCGTCTTGCGGAAAAAAGAAGTAGTCACCAAATAGTACTTCACACAGTGAACAACATCCAAATTGTGCAGAACCCTCTCCTTGTCATTGCTAGGTTTAGGACACAAGGAAGGGAGAACAATATCCTGATTGAGGTGGAAAGCAGACACCACCTTAGGAAGGAAATCTGGCTTAAAGCGAAAAACCACCTTATCCTGGTGTCTCTCAAAGAAAGGGGCCTGAATCGACAGAGCCGCCAACTCAGAGACACGCCGAACAGAGGTAATAGCCACCAAGAAGGCAACCAACTGAGTGAGAACCGAAAGAGCAATATCCTGTAGCGGCTCAAAAGGAGGACCCTGGAGAGCCGAAAGAACCAAATTCAAATCCTAAACCAGAACCACAGCCTTCCGAGGGGGCCGCACATGCGCGACCCCTTGGAAAAAAAGGTCTTAACCAGCGGGTGTAAGGCAAAAGACCTCTGGAAGAAAACCGACAGAGCAGAAACCTGTCCTTTCAAAGTACTAAGCTGGAACCCAAGATCCAGATAATGCTGAAGAAACTCCAAAGTCCTAGGAATCTAAAACACCCTACAAGGCAAGGCCCTAGCCGCACACCAGTCAATATAGGACCTCCAAGTCCTATAGAAAATGCCAGAAGAGGACCGCTTCCTAGCTCTAATCAAAGTCTGAACAACGACAAACCCTCCTCCTTCAGAATGAAGGTTTCAGCTGCCAAGCCGTCAAAGCCAGCGTTTGTAAATTGGGGTAAAGTAGATGACCCTGAGATAACAGATCCGGCAACATGGGAAGCCGGTACTGATCTACGGCCAGCCTTACAACGTCTGCGTACCAAACCCTTCTTGGCCACCTTGGAGCCACTAGAATTGCTGGTGCCCCTTCTAGAACCAGTTTGCGAACTACCTTGCCCAGCATGGAGACGGGCGGAAACAGGTACATAAAACCCAGATCCTTCCAAGCAAGGGACAAGGCATCCACTGCCAGAGATAGAGGATCTTGAGAAAGAGACACAAAGGCCGGAAGGTTGTGATTGTGCCTCGAGGCAAAGAGATCCATCTCCAGTGAGTCCCCCACTTGCGGCAAAGATCCAGAAAAACCTTGGGGTTGAGAGACCACTCTCCGTGGCGAGAGGATCCCCTGCTCCGTGTTCTCCACTCCCGGAATATAGACTGCTGAAACGCAAGGAACATTGCTCTCCGCCCAGTGCAGGATCAGAGAGACTTCCCTGAGGGCACTCCTGCTGCGAGTCTCTCCTTGGTGATTGATGTAAGCTACCGCCGTTCGGTTGTCTGATCGAACCTGAACCGGTAGACCCTGTAAATGTGGGGTCAGCCGAGCCAGAACCAGTCAGATGGGAGTGTGAGCCTCCTGAGGACCCCACACCCCGCTGAACTGATGACTTTTCCAATAACCTCCCCAGCCCGACAGGCTGGCATCCGTGGTAACCGTCTCCCAACAAGGGACCAGAAAGGATCTGCCCTTCAACAAGTTGCTCGGGTCCAGCCACCACCGAAGGGACTGCTGAACCCTGGGAGACATCCTGAAAGGTTTATCCAATGACTGCGGACATCTGTCCCAATGCATCAATAGATGAATTTGAAGAGATCTCATGCGAAACTGTGCAAATGGTACCACCTCGAAGGAGGACACCATCAAGCCCACCAGTTTCATCCCCTGTCGGATAGAGGGACAAGAACTGGCCCAGAGAAGGCTGATAAGATCCTGAATCCCCTGCACCTTGGTCTGGGGCAGAAACACACTGGCCTGAATGGTATCCAGATTCGAGTCGACACCACCTGGTGGGTGTCCAGCTCCCCCTGACGGAGGGAAGAAGCTGAGATCAACAGGTCGTCCAGATAAGGCACAATATGAAAGCCCTGAGCTCTGAGCAGAGCCATTATTCCCGCCAAGACCTTGGTAAAGACCCTCGGCGCGAGGTCAGTCCGAAGGGAAGGGCTACAAACTGAAAAAGTTGATCCTCCACCGCAAACCGGAGGAATCTCTGATGTGCCGGAAAAATCGGAACATGCAGATACGCATCCTTGATGTCTATGCAGAACTTTTTGGCTCTGATAAACCTGTTGAGAACCTTGAGATCTAGAATGGGTCTCACTGAACCCTCCCTTTTTTGGGAACCGTGAAAAGGTTGGAGTAGAAACCCCTGCCTCTCTCCAACTGATGCACCGGGCAAATAACTCCCAAATCCAGAAGGTTTTTTTTTTTTTTTTAACTGCTAACAGGAGCCACTTCCAAAATCCAAATGTCTGTGACCTCCCGGGCCCAGACCTGGAAGAAGAGCCGCAGCCGTCCCCCCACCTGTGCGGGTGAGGGCGCCCCTTCATTGCTGAGCCGGTTTAACTGCGGGCTTGGGCTGGAACCCCAGGCAGCCGTGGGACTTGCCCGACCTCTGCCCCTGTTCCAGGCTGAGCTCCTGACACCCGAGAAGGCCAACCCCTAGCCGCTCTGGCCCCTGAAAAGGAAGGAGTGAACGAGCCAGCCCCCCGAAAGGGACGGCGCTGTTTCTTCCGCTGAGGTAACTTACCTCCCTTAGCAACAGCATCCAATTTATCTCCAAACAGCCGCGCACCCAGGAAGGGAAGAGCTGTAAGCGACTTCTTGGCCCCAAAATCCGACGTCCACTTTCGGAGCCAGACCAATCTGTGCATAGCCACCAATAGGGTTGAAGTCCTGCTACACATGACAATAGAATCTTCCATAGCAGCCAAGACAAAACCCATGAACAATTCACATCTCTTAAGGGTAGCGAACTCAGAGCTAGCCGGATCAAACTGAGTGTCATTCAGCCAGTTACTGATAAGAGACCTGGTAGCAAGCGAAAATAGGGCCGATGCACAAACAGGCCGCAGGGCCGAGCCCATGCTGGCAAATGCGTGGCACGCCATCTGATCAAGGCGCTTGTCCTCGCCACCCTTAAGGGAAGTGGCGTCAGGGGTGTTCAGCACAGAAGAGTTGGTCAAACCCAAAACTGGCGCATCGACCTCGGGAGGAGAAGACCATCACTTAACCGCCTCTACCAGGAAAGAATACTTCTTATCCCATCCCTGAGGAGCACCAGGAAGCCGACTGGGCCTCTCCCATTCTCTAAGGATCAGCGCATCAAAGTGACCCTGGGTAGGGAATTCCAGACTGGGCTTGCGGGCCCCAAAAAATCGCCCCTTCTTGAGAGGAGTCGCCTCAGGCGGGTCAATATCCAACACCTCCAATAGATGTGACAAAGCAGTGGCCGTATCAACGGCATCCCCCAGCACCTGCCCGACATCAGCATCACCAGACTGTACATAGTCAGTCTCCATTTCCTCATACAATTCCCCCTCCATTAACGGGGAATAATCCGACAAATCAATGGAATCGTCTTCAACATCCCACCAGGGCAGGGCCGACGACAAATGTCTCTTTTTAGCCTGGCCCTTCTTGCCCACCATGCTACCAATAAATTTCTCTATGCTGGCCAACCTAGCACAAACATCAGAGTGCGACTCCCCGCTGGCACCAATGTCACTTGGGATACGGATAAGGCAGGGAGGGGAAGGCGATGAAGCGGGAGGAGCCGACCCAGAAGGCTGGGTACCAGACTTTGTGCACATGTTATACAGATCAGCACATTCTCCCCCGTAAGGGACACCCCACACCCCACACATGGCCCGGATTGTCCCAGAGGGAGCCCGAGCCCAGTATCCTGCGTAGCCTCCATATGGTGATTTTTGTGGTCAATCGCAAGACCGCAGGGAATTTACGCCTAAGCTACCCGGGATACCCCTTAAAAGTCCCGGTGGGAGGATTTGAGGTGATCAAATTTACACTAGGGACACCAGGACCAGGAGGAACCCCTTAACATGCACAATAATGAAGCAATCTGCAACACACAATAAGGCATATCAATTACTATACAGTAAATATATATATATATAAATAATTAAATGGCAAAACCTGCAAAAAAACAGCACCACAGGGGGCCCCCCCACCAGAGAGGGACCCCCAAGTGACAAAGAGGTGGCCAACAGGCCCCTACCTGTCCTCAAGAACGGCAGCAGCAACCGCAGCAAGGCAGCAAAAATGGCCCCCGATCTGAGGAGAAGCCGAGAAGCAGGAAGAGAAGGGGGGCGGGCCAGTGCCGAAGGCGCGCTTTTCCGGCCCCATCCTCCTCCCAGCAGCGCGGATCTAGCCAGTGAAGCCCCCGCAAAATGCGCCGAACAAGGGGGCGGGGCCACCGTGGCCGCATCGAGCACCCCACCCCCTTTTTTTAACACAGCCTGAGGGAGAGAAGCTCCCCAGGCTAACAGGAAAGCCACCACAGGCCAGTAAAGCACCATGCACCAATTCATCCAGGGATACTTCCAGGAAATCCACACTCACACACACAACACAAAGTAAAGTGAAACACCAACACACATACACTCATATATAAATCTTAATAAATGAAAAGGGAGAGACCAAGGATGAAGGCCCGTCAGCCCCCCCCCCCCCCCCCAGAGGGAAGTAAGGGACCCGGAAGGGGGGGGGGGGGAACCCGGCCATAATAAGGCCACAGGCATGTAGGGACGGGGCATCCTGCACCAGGATCACCAAAAACCTGGATATCCGCCTACCCCATAATGAGGCCTCACGGTGGAGCAGTGCTCCTGCTGCACCCATAGGGTGCTCCTACCCTCACCAGGACCCGCAGCCTAAGCTGGGAGGCTCAAATAGGGGCAATTTAAAAAGGGTCCTGGCAGTAATAGGGATAATAAATGGCCGGGCTTACCTGCAAGTAAAAGAAGTCTTCATCTTCTGTCTTGTCGCCTTCCCTGCAGAGAAGGAACAGGAAATTGGGGAATTGGTGGGAGGTCCCAGGTATATATGGGGCGGGAGGGGCTTTCTTTTTTTGCATATTCATCTCTGCAGAAGTTCGCCCTCTACTGGAGATTACCCACGTCATGAAGATCGAAGTGGAATGTATGGCAAACTTAGAATAAATGGGTTTTGACCCACTGTAAAGTCTATGGCCCCGATTCAATAAAGGTAGAAAACATTTTAATGGTAGTAAAAGATTCAATTCATGAGAAAAAAGCCTGAGAATGTCACTGTTACTGAATCACCAGATAGGAAAACAATGAAAGTCAATGGCACTTTTTTACTCCTAAGAAAAGTAGAGAACTGTTTACTCCTTTCTACACTGTAGTAAAAGCTGCCATTGACTTTCATTGTCTTTTTATCTAGTGATTCAGTAACAGTGACATTCTCAGGCTTTTTTCTCATGAATTGAATTTTTTACTACCATGAGATTTTTTTCTACCTTTATTGAATTGAGGTCTATATGTCTATTCTCTTCTATGGTAATGATCTCTCCACTGCCATCTAGAGTCTGAATTCTGATATAACTACTTACTACCTTTTCCCATTACAGTCTGTGGGGGAACTGGGTAACTAAGGTCTCTCTCATGGCTTTTCCATTGAGAAGGTTCTAATCATTCATATTTGTAAATACTAACCTCTTTCCACTGGTTACATCTACAGTGCAAAACAACAAACCACCGCTGAATTTTATGTTATTAGTCTTTGTATGGGATATAAATCTCTGTATGGGGCCAATCCACTGCTCCATCGGCCCCTACTTACCTTTTGGAAGCCGCCGCTGCCTGCTGCTGTAACGCCCGTCTGTAAGTGACAGCACCGCGCTCTTCAAAGTCCCGTGCCGCTCAGCGAAATCTCGCAGGATTTCAGACAGCTCCATTGCTTCCCATTCATGGGCACTGCGCAGGCACGAGATCGGGGGTCGCACTTAGTGCCTGATGGGATGTAAGATGGCGCCACCCGTCGGACGGTGTGATACGTGTGTAATAAGAATGATGTCTGGATGACATTTTTAGACATCTTTTTTGATAGGAATATGTGGTGAATGAGAATCATAGGCCTAAAAAACCTAAGAACCATATCCTTTGGATGAACTGCAAAGGTAAGCAGTTTGCAAAACATGTTGACCAACCTGTTGACCACCAAAAGGACAAATGACGCATGTTGATCATGCATTGTGCACGAGGGGTGGAGTGGTATCCCATTGGGTGAGGGGAGGAGGTCAAGATTGGGAGAGAGAGAGCCAGGCTTTGGAGATGCAGCAAGCCGCTCTGGTAGACGTACCAATAGCGTGATGAATAGAACCGGAGATTCCTCCAAGTCGATCTCTCGCTCTCCTGATCTAATGGAGTGATGCTACAAAAACCGGTAAGGTACATTTTGATGCTTAAACTCTATGATTCATAAGTAAAGTTTTGCTATAACGATTTTATTAAGATTATATTACTAAAAGCATTTAATAAACTATTTAAAGGATTTTAAGTGTTGTGTCTAATCAGCCTAATTTGTACGTTAGTGAGGCATTGTTAGTTATTTTTGAGAGATAGCAACACAGAAGGTCACCTGGATTCCCAGGCCAGGTGACTAAATAGTGCCCAAAGGTAAAACTGAAGGGGGGCAGAAGATCGATTCATTAAAGAGGTTGAAAACCTGCAAGGTAAGACCCTGGAATTTAAAACATTCCAGGGCTGACCTCTAGCCTTCCCCTGGGGCATCCTATATTGGATGCTCCGCTGGAAAACTCTGTTATGGCGATGATCCTTCCACTGCCATATAGAGTCTGAATTCTAATATCTACCGTTTCCCATTGTAGTCTATGGGGGGGATGACTAGCCACTAAGGTCTCTCTTATGGCTATTCCATTGAGAAGGTTCTAATCTTTTGCTTTTGTAAATACTCACCTCTTTCCACCAGTCACATCTAGAGACCACCCCTGAATTTTATATAATTAGTCTATGTAATCTCTGTATGGGGCAGCCTTCGAAAAAAGAACTATAGGAGAAAATGGCAATGGCTCGGCGCACATTAGCCGTGACTCAGGGCGCTTTAATTAAATGAGATTTTTCAGTCATTAAATGACTTTACAATGCGGCTCCTATCTCCTCTGTGTAAATATATAAATATCATTTCTAGTCCCCCAGGGTTGTGCACCGGAGTGTGAAATATTTTATTAGGCCATTGTAGGGAGACTTCTATGCAAATGGCTTCATATATCAGTCTGCGTTAAGAGGTTTCTTTAATATCTCGCCCTCTATTCTCTGGCTGGCGTCCAAACAGAGAACTGATAGAGGCCTAATTAGCATAATTGATGTCTTTCAATGGCTTTGAGTTTCCGCTTTTTCCAGATACAGTCTCTGGCTTTTACTTCAATTAGGGCTTCTGTGATGTCTCCAAAGGAAAAGGAGAAACAATGTTACTCCGAGACTTCAAAGACGGCTTAAGGACTTTGTAGTTCAGGATGACAAACCAACGGGGCGGAGGTCGGTGTCCGGCCTAATGAAGGTTTTATCTTGTTGGCGTGTTGGACCTTATTTACTCAGCGTTCCCGCACAGGGACAGTCCTGAGATATCTCTAGCTCAGAACACAGAAGCCATTGAAAAGCAATTAAAGAGGAACAAAAAGCAAATGAGGAATCCGCCAGTTTCCTCAAGAAATCCCCAAAAGAGTGGCACCACTAGATCTAGATTAATATCAATTTTATTGTAATAAGAGCCAAAAACTACACAAACATGACATATTAACAAGACATATATTACAAACAAACACCAGGGGGCGCTGCTGTGGGGTAACCTTTAACAGGTGGGGTAGTCTGCTTACGGGGTCTGACTGATCTTATATCTATATTTGAACTGTATTTTTCAAATCTTTACTCGGTTTGTCCTCAGCATTTGGCACTTTGGCACTGAAGCACTTTTTTATATATACACGTTAGTACATTTGCACATGTAATTGTTATTACTTATTGCTGTTTGCACAGTACTTGTTTATATATAGATAGATAGATAGATAGATAGATAGATAGATAGATCATTTTTATCACATGGAATTATGTATGATAGATAGTTTTTTTTATGCCCCCTTATCATGCTTTTAAATTAGACTAGGTTACCCCACAGCAGCGCCCCCTGGTGTTTGTTTGTAATATATGTCTTTTTAATATGTCATGTTTGTGTAGTTTTTTTGGCTCTTATTACAATAAAATTATTTTGATATTAATCTAGATCTAGTGGTGCCACTCTTTTGGAGATTTCTTGAAGAAACTGGTGGATTCCTCATTTGCTTTTTAGTTCATGTTATTATGCTTATCCCCTTGTGTGCACACATTTGTATAACTGGCTGGTGCGGCTCCATTTTCTGTTTGCTATCTATTTAAAGAGGAACATCGGACCTAAATTAAAAAGGGCCCCCCCAATCGGCCCCTATTTACCTTTTTGGGTGGCGGCAACACGCAACATCCGGCTGCTTCGGGGCCCGATCTTCTGCCTCCGCCACCGGCTTGGCCGTCTGTAAGTGACAGCACCGTGCTCTTCAAAGTCCCGCGCGAGAATTTCCTTCAAAGTCTCGCAGGATTTCGGGCAGCTCCATTGCATCCCATTCATGGGCACTGTGCAGGCGCGAGATCAGGGGCCACGCGCAGTGCTTGATGGGATGCAACACGGTGCCGTCCGTCGGAAGGTCACCCGGAATCTGAGGGACTCAGAAGATGGATCCCCAGGCGGCAGCAGATCGGTGAGGTTTGAGGGAGGTTTTACCCTCCCCCCATGTTCCTCTTTAAGATTTCAACACAGCATTGTCTACTTAAACCGGACCACCAGCCTGGCACAGTTGGAAAAGAAAGGTAGCGGCCATTTTGGAGCTTCCTCTCCCAATTGACATAACTGAAATGCACAGTAACAGGAAGGCCAGAATGACTTCCTATTTGCAGGTGGCCTGCAAGCCCATGAGCAGCCATCTTGTTTTTAAAAATGTACCCCAGAAGGTGTTAGAAATGATTTTTTATGTGCTGCAATCTAAATTGCCCTGGACTGTTTGTTCTGTTGGTCTGGTTTACGTCATTTTTGACTGTTGGTATGTTTTAACTCTGGAAAAGGGACTTGCCTAGGGCAGGGATGGCAGGGCAATGGGGGGGGATTCAGCCGGGGATGGCCATCTGGCCCCTTGGCTCTGGAACTACCAGACCCTATACTTAGTGGGCTTGGAAGGGGGAACCTCATGCTTTTTTATTGGGATATTTGTAACAAAAAAAAAAAGTACACAAAATGTAAAAAAAAATACTCTGCTTACAGCAGTCTAAGCGCTTACAACAACCAGTTTCAACAGCCATTTTACACCATGTTATGGTCCCCCATTGACTTCTATGGGTCAGGTGCGGGTCCCAAAATAAACATAGAAGGATGACGGCAGAAGGAGACCATACGCTCCATCTAGTCTTGTCTATGTATATACTGTATGTTCTCTGTATCTTATGTGTATACTGTATGTTCTCTGTATCTTATGTGTATACTGTATGTTCTCTGTATCTTATGTATATACTGTATGTTCTCTGTATCTTATGTGCATACTGTATGTTCTCTGTATCTTATGTATATACTGTATGTTCTCTGTATCTTATGTATATACTGTATGTTCTCTTTATCTTATGTATATACTGTATGTTCTCTGTATCTTATGCGTATACTGTATGTTCTCTGTATCTTATGTATATACTGTATGTTCTCTTTATCTTATGTATATACTGTATGTTCTCTGTATCTTATGTGTATACTGTATGTTCTCTGTATCTTATGTGTATACTGTATGTTCTCTTTATCTTATGTATATACTGTATGTTCTCTTTATCTTATGTGTATACTGTATGTTCTCTGTATCTTATGTATATACTGTATGTTCTCTGTATCTTATGTATATACTGTATGTTCTCTTTATCTTATGTATATACTGTATGTTCTCTGTATCTTATGTGTATACTGTATGCTCTCTGTATCTTATGTGTATACTGTATGTCCTCTGTATCTTATGTGTAAACTGTATGTTCTCTGTATCTTATGTATATACTGTATGTTCTATTTATCTTATGTATATACTGTATGTTCTCTGTATCTTATGTGTATACTGTATGTTCTCTGTATCTTATGTGTATACTGTATGTTCTCTGTATCTTATGTGTATACTGTATGCTCTCTTTATCTTATGTATATACTGTATGTTCGCTGTATCTTATGTGTATACTGTATGTTCTCTGTATCTTATGTGTATACTGTATGTTCTCTGTATCTTATGTATATACTGTATGTTCTCTGTATCTTATGTGTATACTGTATGTTCTCTGTATCTTATGTGTATACTGTATGTTCTCTGTATCTTATGTGTATACTGTATGTTCTCTGTATCTTATGTATATACTGTATGTTCTCTTTATCTTATGTATATACTGTATGTTCTCTGTATCTTATGTATATACTGTATGTTCTCTGTATCTTATGTGTATACTGTATGTTCTCTGTATCTTATGTATATACTGTATGTTCTCTGTATCTTATGTGTAAACTGTATGTTCTCTGTATCTTATGTATATACTGTATGTTCTCTTTATCTTATGTATATACTGTATGTTCTCTGTATCTTATGTGTAAACTGTATGTTCTCTGTATCTAATGTGTATACTGTATGTTCTCTGTATCTTATGTGTAAACTGTATGTTCTCTGTATCTAATGTGTATACTGTATGTTCTCTTTATCTTATGTATATACTGTATGTCCTCTTTATCTTATGTGTATACTGTATGTTCTCTGTATCTTATGTGTATACTGTATGGTCTCTGTGACAGACTCTATGCCTTTTGGAGTTTAAAGGCCATGTTTCTGCCCTTGGACTTTTGCATAGACTGATTACTTTCATTTTCTTGAGCATGTCACAGACAATGGGCCTGATGCAGAGCCTCCCCCGGTCTGAGCTTAAAACCTTCCGATTGTCCGGGTCTCCCGTTTGAATCGTGGCTCAAATGTGATCCAGAGCCTCCGTCGGAATGGCTCCCTAACTGATCCGTCAATTTGTCTTTACCCGGGAAGTTTTTTTTGCTCTCTCGGGTGCCTTCAATTTGATTGGGGCTTCCGTTCCCGTTCACACGGGCGGCCCGTTTTTCCCTGCTTTTTCCTTGGTTTTTGAACGTACCTGCTTGGTTTCCGTCGTATTTGACCTTCCATTTTGGTGATTTTTCCAAGTATACTTACATCTCCATGGCTCTTCAGTTGCCAATCTGGCTACACGCAAGCGCACATCCCTAAACCTCCATTGGAATATGCATATGGCACCAACTGCCAATTTGACACATATATATATTGTCAAATTTATTTTTGGGTGTTCCTTCTTCCTTGCCATTAATGCATACCTTAATCTCTTTGGTGTTCCTTCTTCCTTGCCTTTAATGTTTACCGTAATTGGTTGTGAGTTTCTCTGATTTTTTGTCCCATATCTAAACCTTTTGTGTCATGTAAATGTGTGATGATGTTGTGTGATTGTACATTTGCAGGAAAGACAACTCACAAAATCTGTTTTTTTTTTTTAATCAAACTTTTTTTTTGGTTTTTGTGGTTTTGAGATTATTTTTTGGATAACACAAAAGTAAAAAACAATTTAAATTTGAATTAAACATGTTAAAAATTAGGCCTCGGGGTCTTGTGGCTGTGTTTTTCTTTGATCTATGAATGAAAAACAACCTTAGTTTAGCATTGTTTTTATGGTTTGGTTGGGCGTTGTTTTTTTGGGGCCCTTTTTAAACCGGACCTTCAGCGTGATTTAATGAAAAGCCCAAACTCTAAAAACACGATTCCGCAGCATCATCTGTAAAAAAAAGATACAAGGACCCACCATTAATCCACAAAATACATTAACAAGTTTCCTGGCCTAACTAAAGTCACTTTATTAACCTCTTGCTGCCTCACATTGCCCTTGTTCTTCTATCAGCATGTAGGCTAGTTTGTAGCGGCGTACATGGGTTAAACTAAGGTGGGCTTGTATTTAACGTGACAAACTAAGTTGTTTCAGACTATTCTTGCGCTTTGTTTTTTTTTTTATTATAAGGAATGTGTGCGCGCACATAAACGCACGCTCGCATACTCACATCCATGATGATGTCGTCCTGCTCCTGTGTAAAGATGGCATAGCTCCTGGTATAGCTCTGACGTTCCCCCGCAGTGACGTGCAGGACATCCCAAATTGGAATGCCCCAGAGACATGATGCCTGTAACCCAGCCCTGGATTTCTTCACACTCCAAAGGGCTGGGTTACATGGGTTTTGGCCTGCTTTAAAGTGGACCAACACCCTGCCCCCTTTTTTTTTATATGTATTTGTAAAATATGCAAAATATGCAGCAGGACTCGTTTTAAGTAGTAAAGAAAAAAAAAAACTTACCTCGGATGCTTCATCGCTGCGTCGCTTCTATTTTAATATCTGTCCGCCATCTTGTTTTTTTTTATAAAGGAAGAGATCGTTTGACCTCTTCCTACATGAAATCACGGACATGCGGAGTAGTTAGGTGAAGCGCCGCTTGCATCGGGAGCGAGCGGCGCTTCACCTGACCCAAATCAGCGCTACTGCGCATGCGCGATTTCTGACCAAGGTACTGGGGAAAGGGAGGCGTCACAGACTGAAGACCAATCAGGCCTTCCTAAGTTAGGAAGCCCTGATTGGTCTGCAGTCTGTGACGTGGCTGGTGATGATTGGAGCCTGCTGGACCCTGTGCAGTGAATATTAATTAGCCATGTGTGTGCAGTGTCTTCTGTTTTATGCCTCAGCGCCTCCTCCCTCTGTCGGCAGTTAGGTAAGCTTAATCTACACACAGCATGGTGGAAGCAGGGAGGCTGGCTGCGCTGTCAGCGGGTTGCGGAAGCCGGCTTCCGTCGCTCGCTGACAGCGCAGCCAGCCTCCCCGCTTCCACCATGGGGAGTCATGCTCGCTCCCGAGAGCAGCGAGAGGCCACGCCCCCCGGATGACGTCATGAGAAGAGAAGAAGAAACGGAAGCAGCGCGAGAACAAAGAAGAGCTCAGCGACGGACAAAATATGCAAATGAACGGACAAGCCTGATGGACAAGATGAAAATCAACGGAGGGCGGGACTTCCGGTGATGAATTATTAAGATTACAGGCTCAGCGAGGGACAGACGGCTCCAACAGTCATCAAAAGGTAAGTGTCTTTTTACATTACAGTGAATAGATTTAAGTTATTTTGGAGGGTGTTGGTCCACTTTAAAACATCCTGACCAAATCAGGTTAGGATGGAATAACCCACCTCCTTTACATTATTATTAAAGTAACACAGGTTCCCTCACATAAAGCAGAACAAAACCCAGAGCGGCCACTGGTCTTCCCCCTGGAAATCCCAGATCGGGATGCCCCACTGTGTGAAACCCTTTTTACTCAGACTTTACTCAGAAATGGCAGACTCCCTCTCTTAAAGCGGAACAAGCCATGATTAGTTTAATGACCTTTGCAGGCGTATATTGTAGTGCCCCACCAGTCTGATCCAGACAACGGAACCTCATCTTCAAGAGACCAAAGGCTCGCTCCACCACAGAGCGAGTCCTCCTGGGGGCAGTATTGTAGGGCTCCTCTGCCTGTGAAGATGGGTGCAGGATTGGGGTCCGCAGCCAGGGGAGCAAAGGATAGCCAGAGTCTCCTGCCCAAAAAAAACAACAATAAAAATAAAAAAAGGTGTGCATTGCAACAATAGAAAAGAGGGACAAATAGGTGAGTGGGGTAGGGTTGGAGGAAAGGACATTTGTAATGAGCCTACATGCACATCCAACCTGTACACTCATTAAAAAAGTCTGGGGAATACTACTTACATAAGAGGGCAAGAACATGACGCAATAGGGTTCTATCACTTAACCCATTTAATTTAAAGTTAAAAAATTAGGCTAAAAATATACTAACAAAATAATTACCAAATAGCGTGTTAAGGGAAAAAACAAAGTCAGACAGGGTGGGCAACCAATACAAGTTTCATACACATACCCAGTAAGGCGGGTGAGCTCAAATACGTGCAGCCTGGTTTCTGCCATACTCAGCAGGACAAGACCGCCGAGCTGGCGCCGCTGATGTGCTCCAACAGAGGACTGCATATTATTGCCCGAGTGCAAATACGGCTTCTCTGACTTGCCGTAAGTGAAGGCTCGGCGGCCCCGTTTCATTAGGCTGATTTCAATCGGAAAACAAGGCTCTGCATCACTGAAAAAAACGGAACAATGAACGAGGCGTCCGTTTTGCCGGGAAACAGCCTCGTGCGAGCCGACAATCGGAAAGGAGGATGAGCGCACACCTGAGCGCATAAACACACACTAAAATCAACGTAGCACCCTTTCCTGACCCGATCAAAGCCCAAAACCAACAGGAAAACGCACGGGAGAGCTGAACGGGGAGGCTCTGCATCAAGCCAAATGTTATTGTGCTATTGATTACGTTACAGACTGTCATTGTATTGCTGATTGTGTTACAGACTGCTATTGTTCTACTGATTGTGTTACCGGCAGAGCTGAGGGATTGTGTGGCCTGCTCCCATTGGTCTGTGCTGTTGTCATGCAGTTCTCTATCAGGTCCACGGGGGAGGTCCCCTTGCATGGAGGCTTGCATATAAGGCACAGGGTGGCACTAATAAAGGAATTTCATCTTCACCCTCAATACTGAGTTCCGTCTCTTATTGGGGGAAACGCTATATTACAATTCACTAGCCCTTGTAAGGGCTGTTCCTGTTTCCCTCACGGATGACTCTGGAATTCCTGCAGCACCTCTCACCATTGGGAAAAGGACGTCTCGGGCGGTAAGGGTTATCGCTACAGTCTCTTTATCTTAGGATAGATGTGTGCTTATCCCAGACATGTTTATATTCACTGACTGATGATTTTTCAACCACCTCTGCTGGAAGTTTGTTCCCAGCATCTACTACTTTTCTGTAACATAATATTTTCTAACATTTTCTAGTTTAAGTCCTTCCACCATTTTTGTTGCCGGCCTTTGGACCCGTTCTATTAGAACAATGTCTTTTTGCAGGGGAGGTCTCCAGAACTGCACACAGTATTCTAGCTGTGGCCTCACCAGGGCTCTATACAGCGGCATCACAACCTCCCTCTTCCTACTGGTGATGCCTCGAGCTATGCAGCCGAGCATCCTGCTTGCTTTTCCCTGGCTACACTGTCCAATCATCTTGCAGCTTTCAGTAATCAGTATCCCTAAATCTCTCTCCTCCGAGGTCCTGGATAACACAGTGCTGCCCATACGGTGCTCAGAGCCGGGATTTCTTCTACTCAAGTGCAGGATTTTACATTTAGAAACATTAAACTCTAGTTTCCACAGTTTTGACCATCTATCCAGTAAAGCTAAATCATTTTCCATGTGGCAGACACCTCCAGGAATATCCACCCTATTACTAACCTTTGTATCATCATCAAACAGACAAACTTTTCCTACCAAGCCTTCTCCTATGTCACTTACAAACATATTAAAAAGAATGGGGCCCAGGACAGAGCCTTGTGGCACACCACTTGTAACTCGCCATTGTTCAGATTACAACACTCTGATACCGAACCATCAGCCAACTGGAAATCCACTGAACTATCCAGGGATTGAGTCCTAACTTCAATAACTTATCTATGAGCTCTTTATGTGATTGAACTTTTAAGATCATTAAAACACGAATAACCCACAGGTTTGCTCATCCCCAGTGATAACATGTCATGTGCTCTCCCTATTTCATTTTATATTAGTATACAAGGCTCCCATAAAACTCTTGCCAATGTGAAAACAAAGTCACATGTGTTTAATAATTACATATAGACAAACTAAGATAAAATATATATCCGGGTCTAAAGAGGACAAAATCCTAACAATGCCCTGCAGACAAAACTAATGCCGTTATATGGCCATGCCAGTCATTTGAAATAAATGGATAGCATAGCTGTGCCGCACTGTGCCCGATAAGCTGGCCAGAAAAGACCCATATTCACAAATTTGCACAGTCAAGCGCAGCAAATGTCACTCACACCACTAGCTAGAAATGGAAGAAACTACACGTTAAACCCTTTCAGTTCCAGCTACATCGACTTAACGTATCTGCCTCTCGGACCACTAAATGGCAGCTATGGAAATTCTAGATAGCTGATGTTTTCTTGCTGTTATACTCACCTCTGCCCGGGATCCAGCGTTGGGGGTCTCCCTTTTCCTTAGAGGGCCTCCGATCCCCCCGTGGGGGCTTCAGTGGGGCAAGAACACCCATTCCTGGTGGCTTCTGACCGCTCGCTTGCTGACGCAGGGAGGGGCCCTTTATAACAAGTATAACAAAAAAGACTCCTTTGGCAGCGGAAGCAATCAATCAGTCTGGGAGTGATTGGCAAAAGAGGGTAGCCTGGGGTAAGGATCCCCTACCCTCGCTGCCAGGATCCGCTGATCACTTCCGGCTGTCAGTGATTTGGGCCGGAATCAGCGATTGAATTGAGGTACGTAAAAAAAAAATGAATAAGTAAAGGACTTTTTTTTCCTGTGTGTTTTTTTTTTTCTTTTTACATTTAACTCTTTGTGAACTGGTAAGTTGTCCATGAGACCGCTATACTAGTTCACAGGAGAGGAGGTGCTGGCAAGTTACCTGCGGCTAGCGGGTGACTTGCCATAGCCCCCAGCCCTATTACTCGCATCCCCAAAGCCCAGAAGGGTGAAGAAGAGCTTGTGCCTCATATGGGCTTTGCGGGCTGGTAGCCATCAAAGCCAGGCCGCTCGGCCTCCATGCCCTGGTCTACAAGGCCCAGGGAGGTTTCAAATGTAACCCCTTGATAGTGAACATAGTAGTTGTATTTTATTTAAAAATCTCATAAAGTGCTCTTTTCAGTGTGGGGTGACCTCTGGGCAGTCTACCAATACATATGTGGTATTGTTGTAATTAGGAGGAGTGTGACTTTTACATGCAATATAATTCCATAGGATTAAAAATGCTACAAAATGTAAAAAAATATATATATTTTACATATTCCACCCTAAAATTTTGAGAAAGCACAAAAAAAGTAGTTCCACGTTAAAGCCCGATATAACTGTCCAGGTAATCACTGGAAATCCCAGCAAAAATCACAGTTAAACTTATATGGCGCTAAATGGTGAAAAATGGCCTTGCTACAGAGAGTGACAACATCTTGGTTGGCACTGAAAGGGTTGAATGCATTAAGTGACATTTCTATCTTCTGGCACTGGCCTTGTAAGTCCTGGGTCCCCTCTGCTGGTCCACCAAGTTTGGGGCTCCCTACTGGCACTGGCCTGGTATATCCTTGATTCCCTCTGCTGGTCCTCCAAGCTGGGGGCTCCCTACTGGCACTGGCCTGGTAAGTCCTGGGTAAAGTCAGCCGTAGGGGGAAAGGAAGCATTTATAGAACAGACAAGTCCCCTGTGGGATCCCCCCATGTGACTATCTACATCAGGGAGATTCCACAGAGGTCCTGCCCTTGCCAGACTTGGGTTGAGGGCTTAGCCTCTGGGGGGGAGCAGGAGGGGGCACTTGCCCTGGGTGCAGCAGGTCAGGGAGGCGCCAAAGGGGGGCCTGAGAAGAGGTGGGGGGCGCCATTTTGAATCTTTGCTCTTGGTGCTAGAAAGCCTAGCTACACCTCTGACTACTAGCCCCATATCTGGCGTAACAGGCAGGTATTGCAGCCCATGGTGGAGGGGTGGGGGTAAATTTAAAAAAAGAATACAAAAAAAGCCTGATGATCTTGCCGCAATCTGGGATGGGGCAATCCAGAATAGATCAGCAAGATCCAGGTTAATTCTAGCCTTGGCCTGGATCCAAAGCCCATCACTAGGGCCTGGATCCATCATTTGGCCTGGATGCATAATTTGGCCTGGATCCATCACACATCACTAGGGCCTAGATCCAAAATCTGGCCTGGATCCATCACACATCACTAGGACCTGGATCCATCATTTGGCCTGGAACCATCACACATCACTAGGGCCTGGATGCATAATTTGGCCTGGATCCATCACACATCACTAGGGCCTAGATCCAAAATCTGGCCTGTAACCGTCACACATCACTAGGACCTGGATCTATCATTTGGCCTGGAACCATCACACATCACTAGGACCTGGATCTATCATTTGGCCTGGAACCATCACACATCACTAAGGCCTGGATCCATCATTTGGCCTGGAACCATCACACATCACTAAGGCCTGGATCCATCATTTGGCCTGGAACCATCACACATCACTAAGGCCTGGATCCATCATTTGGCCTGGAACCATCACACATCACTAGGGCGTGGATCCATCTTTTGGCCTGGAACCATCACACATCACTAGGGCGTGGATCCATCTTTTGGCCTGGATCCAAACCCGTCACTAGGGCCTGGATCCATAATTTGGCCTGGATCCATCACACATCCCTAGTTACCCATTGAGTAGACCTCCTTTTTAACAAAGAATAACGGTCATAATCCTGACCTTTCAGCAACAAGTATAAAATGATGTTGTTTATGTGCTTTTGATGGTGGTGGTGTTAATGCGGTTGATATTTTCTCTTAAACATCAGGGCTAGCCCGGCACGAGGAGGCCATAGATTCCAGCCTCCGTGTCTCAATTATGGTTTATTATGAAGCCATTTGTCTCAATGTCCACTCTCCATTATTCCGCTCTCACCGCTTTGATAAATTATCAGCATTAAGATACCATTTGCTTCCACACCACCTCTGCAAATGAAAATATTTCCTGCACAACTTGCATTTCTGCCCGCGGCTCAGGCAGGGTGAGGATTGATGAACATGACATCATCGGCTCGCTTCAGGAGAAGGGTTATCAGTGATAGCAAAGGAGATCTTATTTACTCTGTTTGGAAACATCTGAAGAATTGATGCATTTTATACTTCTATCAGGTTTGGTTTGTGGAGATGGGGGGTAGGAAAAGGGGGGTGGGGGAGATAGGGGTATCGGGGAAGAGAGGAAAGTATATTTTGTTTAGAGCATGTGATGGACCTCTGAATTTTGTCAGAGCTGTAATGTATTTGGTGAGGGGGGAAGGTTTTTGGTGCCTGATGCCACCCTCCGGGTTTTTTGTGGGTCCCAAAAGTGCCAGTATACTTGCTCTGGGAATGTATCAAGTGTCTCTCAGTTTGAACAATGATTGTGTTTTATTCACACGTCATAGATCTTGGAAAAGTAGTCGGGGATCGGACTATGGAACGCGTGGGGACCCAGTTTTTTGTTTTCTTTGTGGGGGGACATGCCGGAGCCTCATTGTCACTAGGTGATGTGTTTCTTTATATAAATGTATAATATTTAATTGCGGCCACTCTGCATCTTACTTCTCTTGCCATTTGTTCTCCATTGGGTTATATTGCACATAGCTTATGTTGCACATTTATGCACTTTTTTGCACTTTATGATTACATGTAGCACTTTATAGTTGATTGATTGTTCATGTTTTATATGGAATTCTTCTTTAGATAATTATATAGATATTAGAATTGTTTGGCACTTTTTCTGAGGAAATAGAATAGGATATAATAGGAATAGATGGGGTCATGGGTTGGTATGGGATGCCCTTTATAATGAATTCTATTAGGTATTTTTAATCATATGTTTGTGTGTAAATTTTAATGGGGAAACCAAAAAAGATGAATTCATGGATATAAAATATTTTTTTTTTGATTGACTGATTGTAGTGGAGATGGTGCTGAATATTTGGGGCTAACTGGGTGGTTTGCGGGGACCACCGTAAGGAGAAATTTGTCATAGAGTGCTTATATATACAAAAACAATTGTGCAATACATATAATTTGTGCAGCTTCTTGGGGGTTTTCCCCAGTGACCTTAGGCTTTTACTTGATCGTAAAGTCCTTTCCTTTAGATCTGCAGGGTTTATTTACCCTACCGCTGATGTTTGTAGCAAGATGGTACCCTTGTTGTAGCAAGTGTCTTTGTGGTACGGACGCATTTCGCCCTTGGGCTTCTTCAGCATACTGTTTGTCTAATTTGAAGAACAGGGTAATACATTCATATGTGGTTTTCTATAAATGTTATATCCCTTACGGTAAAGCTTCTGTTTGGGGTGCTTGCTGCTATAAGTACAGAATGTGGAATGTGGCTCCTTACCTGGACCCCATATCCAGGTTCAAGGTTAAAGGGACTCTCCAGGCTCTAAAAACAGGGGTTGTGAAGTCACAGTCAGACAATGTGTGCACCTTGCACTATTTCAACCAAGACAACCCTTTACATTTGGAATACCCCCCACAAACCGTATATTCCCTGAAAGTAGAGGGCTCATCTTTCTGGAAGTAATCTCTGGAAGAATTCTTAGGTTGCACAGGGTTTCCCTAAAAAATGTATAAAAAAGCAGAATAAAAAACACCTTTTTCTAAAATATCAATATGTAAACAAGAAAAAACAACCTAAACCTGAAAGCATCCTTACCTGGACCCCATATCTAGGTCCAAGGTTAAAGGGACTGTCCAGGCTCTAAAACCTGGGGCTGTGGAGTCACAGTCAGAGTCTGAGCTAACTTTGCCGGAGCCGGTAGAAATGTAGTGATACCAACTCCAGCATGAAAAAAGAAAATCTTTTATTATAATATAATATTATATAATTAATGTAACTTTCATATGAAGTTTATTAATGTTAATCTGATCCTCTTGTTCTTAAATATCAGTGATAAGCAGCAGCAGAGTGTTCCACTGGTGATATGTAACAAGTGCTCCAATCTTCCCTGTCCCTTATCTTAATGCTTCCCAAGGCCCTTAGATGCAATGCCTGAAACTTACAGGAATTTAAAGGGATTGTCCAGATAGAAAGAAATAAAAGTCTATTGAATTTTTGCCCTCACAGCTCCTCTATGCACCTACAAATGGCATGAAGCCAGCCAGGGGCGGCGCCAGCACCCGGCAAGGTGGGGCAGCTGCCGGGGGCCTGCACCCTCTGAGAGGGCCCACTGACATGGCCGGCCTTTGGGGTTTGCGACGGCGCTTGACCGGCGGCGGACTGGGAGGGCACCGCCACAGCTGGTGCCCACATCTCCTCGAATGGCGGTGTTCCACACAACGGGGTATCTCGATTTAGTTCCAGGGGAGGAAGTGCTGAGTTTTGTTGTGCTTTTAAGTTGCCCACCCCAGCTGATTTCCTATCCCTGGAGCATCCCAATCTGTGATATCCCACTGTGTGATATCGCTGGCATACCCACTATGCAAGCAATTCCACCCCTGAGTTTTGGTCTGCTTTACAGGGGCATCTCAATTTGGGATTCCCCTTGTCTGTGAAAGAACCCCATTTATTTGGCCTTAACTCAAACTGGTGATCCCACAGTGCATTCACAAGTTCCAGGAAAGTAATGAACAAAGGGGGGGGGGGTCACACACAGGGGCATTCACAACCAGGAGAATCTAGATTCGTTTAAGGTCAGGCTTAAAGGGGTTTGGTGCGCGTCAAAGTAGACCAAAACTAGAGTTTTGGTCCAAATAGCATGAGCCTCAGGGGGCATCCAGATCGGTGATGTGACGCGACTCTTCACCACAAAGGGGCCCACAGAGACCATGCCGCCCAAGGGTCCACATAAACCTAGAGCCGGCCCTGGAGCCAGCGATTCAGTCTTTCAGCACTTCCAGACCTTCATGCTGGCATCCATAGAGACCTATTGCTCCCACACTAAACTGACCATTTTTTGGGGTCCTCAGAGTGGCACAGTTTAAATCAGTTTAAGGGTGATGGACGTGGTAGGGGTGTGGTTTAAAGTGTGGCTTAAAGGGGACCAAGGATTTGCTCTGGGGGCACCCGGATCGGGGGTGCCATACTGTGTGACACCCCCCAGGCCGCCCAAACAAACTCACCACTTGCAGGTCCTACAGCGCGCTCGGATCCACTCCCGCCCCTTCGTATAATGCAATCTGATCTGAACACGCTGGCGAACTCATCCACATCTACCCCCCTAACAAGGAGGGGGCCCGCACCGACCACTCACAAATGCCTGGTGCGGGCACGTGCCCTGCTAGTGGAAAAGCGGGGATGCGGCCGCTGCTCACGCATGCGTCGTTGGACTGGGAAAGTCTCACCCAGCAGAAGTGGCACGGGTAGCCGCGTGCGCAGGTGTCTCCTGCTGTTCCTTCTCCCTCCCCTTGGACGGCTGTGCTGACCATTTGTATCATATCGGTAACATTATATTTTCACAAATGTGATATCCCTTGTTTTTACTCACACTTGCACTGTGTGTTCATAATCACAGGAGACGTTTGTGATCTTTCTCATTGTCACTTGGAGATTTGTGTATTTATTTTATATCTATTATATCATTGTTTGTTGGATAATGCACTGGATATTTTGAATAGTGGGCTTGTTTAAAATGAATATTTTGGTTTTCTTTTGCACTAGTCACTTTAATAGGACATAGTATTCCTTTTTTTTGGTCGTTAGTTACAATAAATTGATTTTTGTGCTGTTGCGTGTTTATTAATGAATTGGGTAAATGTTGAGGGTAAGGTCCAGCTTTGTTTTTAAAGTGTCTCGTGTGGTATGTTTGTGTTTTATGGTGCCATTGTTTTCTAATAAATTGTGGACAAATTTTGCTATTTTTGTGGTGCTCCTTCTTTTGAGGTAGGTGTGGCACTTGGTCCAGACCCCCTCTTTTCTTTTATGGGTTGGATGGGGAAAGAAGGTGAGTCTATGGGCGACCTGGGGGGGTTTCACACAACGGGACATCCCAATTTTGGATGCCCCAGGGGGAGGGCCGATTTCCATGGGTTTGGGTCCACTTTAACTACAGGTCACATGTTCTAGCCATAGTTGGTTCATAAAATGCAAGCAGTTCTTAACTTATTCCTTTCCCCCTTCTGACATTTCTAGTTTGCATCCAAGCAGTGCACACCTTCTGCTCACTTCTGCAGCTACAGTCTTTTTACCTGCTGCTGTTATGGGTTACATCACAAGTTAACTGCTGTATTGAAGGTACATGTCAAGAAAAAAAAAACTGAATACTGAGGCATTCTATGGGCAACACGTGGGCTTGGGTCTACAATGGGGTCAGTTATATGCAGTGGTGGACTGGGGCCAAAAATCAGCCCTGGATTTTACCAGCCCAGGACATCTCTGCTGAGGCCCTAACCATGATGTCGGGGCTATAGCATTAGGGGCTGGGGTTCCTTGGCTTATGGATAAAGTGGGGCTGGGTACAGGGAGCTGAGAGGGAGACTAAGGGGACAGGGATTGCATGTGGGTGCTAAAAGCAGCAGCCCAACTGGCCCCAAAGCAGTGCGGCCCCACGGGCATTGTCTCAGGTCTCCCTATGGCCAGTCCACCCCTGGGTATATGGCAAGGGTTGAAGGAGACCTGGGAAGCCAGGAGCCGAGGATTTAATGATTTTTGAACACAAGGGGGTCTGTTCAGAGCCAGGGGAGAATTCCCACTCCTTTTTTAGGAGAGAAAACTGCCATTCACTTTCATTGTCTACCTTAGGGCTGAGCCAGGTGAAAATTTACACCCGGTAGTCAATAACAGTCAATGACAGTTTTCTCTCCTAAAAAAAGAGTGAGAATTCTCACCTGGCTTTGAATCGACCCCAAGGTGTGGGTGAAGTGCGAGCCCAGTTGGAGCCAAAGCATTGCCACCCACTAGGAATTCTCCCTGTGTTCCCTGTGGCCAGTTTGCCCATGGTAAGGGTGAGCGTATTTGTACATTGCCTTTACGTTACCTTTAATCAAAGATCCGTATGGGATTCGGCAGCTCCCAAAAATGGTGAGTAGCTCTGTATTTTACTAGTTGCAGTACATGTCCCTATTATGGGGCTCATACATATAGAGTAGGGACCACACTAAACACAGAGTGCCTTGTGGGGGAGGTGTGGCTTCCACATGTATCTGCAGATATGTGCGACCAAACCTCTGTCTTTCCACATAGCTCTAACAGCAGTACAGCGCTGTATAAAAAAAAAAATAGCCTCACACAGCGCCGTCGCTCAAAATCGCGTCGTTGTAGCCCAGAGAGCCAGACGCTGTGTGATTAGTCTGTTTTTGAACATGTATCCACCAGTAACAAAGCGAAAGGCAGTTGTGGCAGTTGGGGCAGTTGGGGCAGTTGTGGCAGTTGGGGCCTAGAGGTAAGGGAAGCGGACTTGTGACTGGAGGGTTGCAGGTTCAAATCCCGGTCCTGGGACATGACTGAAGTGCTCTTGAGCAAGGCACCTAACCCCCCAACTGCTCCCTGGGTGCCGTAAATAGGGCAGCCCACCGCTCCGGGCACGTGTACATTCACTGCACAGATGGGTTACATGTGGAGGACGAATTCCTAGCATACAATGGCCATTTATGCATTAAAAAAAAAAATAGAAAACATATGTTATTACATTGTAACATGAACACTTTAATACCAGACATGTAATCTCAGTTTTATAAAAGACTTTTTCTAGGCCATAAGAGGTCACACAATTATGTGATCATTAAAAAAAATTATTAAATAAAATAAAATCCTGTTTAAAGAGAAGAAAATGAATGTCCATTGAAATGTATAGGAGAGCGACAGGTAATACCAGGCGCTCTGGAAGCCAGAGCGCCGGCAGTATAGGGTGAGCCGTCTGTGATGATGAATCGGTCGCTATGTGTCGCTGTTAGAGTCGCGGCTCACCAGATTCGCTTTCATAAATGTGGTGTTGCGTACAGCGCCCGGCGGACACCGTTCTCTACCTGTTGTTACCTGTTGCTGCCAGTCGTTACTTGGCGCTGTGGCTTGATGAATAAAGCCCTTAGATGAGACTGATGGCTGGGCCCACATTGGGGCCTCCCACACTACCTATTTAATTCTCAGAGCAGCTTGCCATTTCCTTTCATTTAAACTTAGAGGCAGATTCATTAATAGCGCCAGGTAGCGACAGATGAGCGACAGTAGCGTTATTTTCACAGCGCCCGCTAGTATTCGCTGTGCTTGGCCGTTGTTCGGCTGTTGACAGCGACCCCGTCGGTGTGCGGTAATGTTGAATACGGAGTTAGGAGTCGCTGTTTGACAGGTTCCGCGCTGTATGGGAGCGCATGACAGCGAATGGCCATAGCGAACGGCTCCCAGCATATTCATTAACAAATCACGCTCAAAAAATTCTCGCGCTGTGAAATACTTGTTTAAACCCCAGAGCGCTGGCGGCGATGGGTTAAAAGTAGTTTTTTAACCCCCAAACAACCATATTTTTTGAAAAAAAAAAAACATGTTTTTCAAAACATTTAGTAATATGAATACATTAATATCAGACCTATATTATCAATTCTGCACACATTTTTTTTTTTTTTTTTTTTTTTACCTTAAAAAAAATATCTAACATTACAGAAGTGGTCACAGAATTTTTGACATTTAAAAAAAAAAAACAAACATTAATAGCAATTAATTATGAATATTTAAAGATTGCTCCATTGAAATGCATTGGAGAGCGCCAGGTAGCGAGAGGTCATACCTGTCGCTGTTCAAGGTCGCTCACTGGCGCTATGGGGTGAGGCTGGAATAATGATGAATGATTCGCTATCTGGCGCTCTGTCAGTCGCTAAGCAGGATCGGCTTGATAAATGTGTGATTGCGGAGGGGAGCCGGCGTTCTCGTGGCGGTGAGCATCATTACCGTTCGCACACCATTCGCTACCTGGCGCTATCCCTTGTTAAATAAGGGCCATAGATCCAGTAGCAAGGCTTTAGTGCCTCGCTTTACACCCCACAACACAGTAAGGCATTTCTTTTCCAATTAGTATTACCCAAATCCCCATTTGTTCCAGACCTCCCTGTTAGTTCCGCTCAGCAATCATGGCTGATTTAGGCGTATTGACAGTGTGTGGACCTTTATGGACGGGGAATGTGTTAATTGGCTGAGTAGCTCTGATGGCGGCTGCTGTTCCGAAACGCGCTTATTAATTCTACCTTGATTCTTATTCTGCGAGTCAGTCATTAAAATATCAAAGCGCGAAACCAGACGGAAATGTTCATACGTTGGACGAGTGTCAGAAACAAAATCTTTTCATTACTCTCCAAACTTTATACCGTAACTGCTGTCTCTCTATTAGAGGTGAACTTGCTCTAAGCGTGTGGCTTGCTGATTGGTCAGGTCTCCGGGACTTAATCTGTCTTCTTATTAATAGTAACACACTACAAGGAACATGCAGGTGACCACTAAATAGCATTTATCCGATAACTGAGATTCAATGAAGCTGGGGCACAGTTACATAAAGCTTACAGTGGAAGAGAAATAAAAATCCGCTAGTTAAACCAAAGAATGAAGAATAACTATTTCTAAACTATGCTACTTCTGTACAAACACCATCTAAACCTAATGACTAGTGTCACATCCAGGACCGGATTATGAGGGGGCCTATGCGCCCTGAGCAGGGCTGGCGTCAGAACCCGGCAAGCCCGGTCAGCTGCAGAGGGCCCTCACCCCCCCCCGGGGGGACCCACTGACAGCTGGCACAATGTGGTTAACCTTTCTAGTGCCAGCTTCCTGAGTCTCACTAAAAACAGCTCCAACAGGGGGTTGAAGGGCAAGCAGCCCTTCTTAGTTTTGGCCATGAAATTTATAGACCCCCCCCCCCCCGACCCGCGACTCTCCACCGCAAAGAGGCCCGCTGAGACCATGCCGCCCATGGGCCCACATAAACCTGGAGCCGGCCCTGGCCCTGAGGGCCTTCACCAGTTGCCCTGCAAAGGGGGCCTCCACCAACCTTTGGGTTATGGTCTGGTCCAGGAGGCTTTTCAGTCTTTGGTCTTACGGGTCACGGGGCCAGCAACAAAGCTATCGGTGGCAGTGGGGGCCCCCACGTCTGGGCAAGCCTTTTTTGTTTTTAAAAACCTGCAGCCAAAGCCACCACAGGGCAGCAAAGCTGCCACCAGCAATGCTACAGTGATGGGTGCAGAGCTGTCACTGCTCATAAGCTACCAAGCACAGCCGCTGGCAGCTCAATGCAGGGAACCAGCCGGGCGACTACACCACCCCCCACCCAGAATGGCAAAGCAGGAGTTCCCGAGCAGCACGCACCCGCACAAGGGGGGCACAAGGGACGCCATGTAAAGTTCCAGTAAGTAGGCGGGTGCCAGACAACCACCAATCAGTTACTTGGCTGAATATTATTTTTAAGGAAAAAAAATACTGTATCTGGGGCCTCCGCCAGATTTTGTGCCCAGGGGCCTCCACACCACTCAATCCGGTCCTGCCTGGTTATATCAAGTGGTGGAGGCCCCTGGGGGCGCAAGCCCCTCAGGCCCTGCCTATAATCTGACCCTGATTGCAACCACCCAAACTGTAGTAAGGGAGGACACAGGTCCCCAATCCTTCTTCCTTGGTGTCCCGCCTAGTTGATTCAGGGCTGCCAGTCAGGGAGGCTTTTATACCACAGAGGAGGAGCATCAGTGGCATCCCCCCCCCATGTGACTAATGATATGACTGTATGGGAGAGACATGGAGACAGATTCTCCAGGAGGAGAGAGTAATGTCTGAGTAGTGTCACTGGCTTGAGAAGCACCTTCCACTGTAAGATCCTAATTATCCCAATGATACTAAAATGGCCTAGTTATGATATTCATTATTCACATTCATGGCTGTGCAGGGGTTAAGAAAATAACAGAGTATTAATACCACCCTCCATTCAGACCCTGGCACTTTGATGAGCAGGCTGATTTGCTTGTAATCTTCATTCTTGGTGGGGGATCCCAACAGGGAGCTGCCGAGTCATAATTAGATCCATGAGTCACAAGTATTCAACTACAGACAAGGAGAATCGGAGATACATTATTTCTGTCCAGTAACACATTTATTGCTCCTAGCTCCACTCATGTGCTCTAAAATTGTCAAGATGTTTCAGTAATTCAAGATATATATTACGTATAGGGCACAGGAAACCAATGCAGTCAACATAAAATCCAAATTAATACCTTTCCCAGAACAGTTTGGTGAGATTGTCTGGATGGAGATAAATCCATGGACATCCCCAGACAGAAAACGCGATACATACAGATGTGTACTATCATGCTTTTCCCATGGCTGGTAATGAGATGCATGTCACAGGATGACTGTGGGCTGTATGCAATACCAGATTTATGAAGGGGATTCTGGTGAGCGCCTCTAACAGCGACATGTATGCGACCGATTCATCATCACAGACGGCTCAGCGGATCCCTGCTGCGCTCTGCCTTTCAGAGCCTGGTATTACCTGTCACTACCTGTCGCTCTACTATATATTTTAATGGACGTTACTTTTCTTCTGTTTAAACAAGTTTTTGTTTTAATAATTTTTTTCTGTTTTATATCAAATCATTGTGTGACCTACCTTTCCTGGCCTATTAAAATATATTTTTGAAAACATTTTTATGCAGAATTGTCATTACAGGTCTGGTATTAAATGTTAATGTCACAATTAGAGATGAAAGAACCGGTTCGGACGAACCGGAATTGGCTCAGAATTTCAGGAAATATTCGATTCGATTTGTGGTTCGTGCCGATCGAATTTTTCCTGAAATGAAAAAAAAAAAATGCCGGCATGGTGGGAGCGGGCCGGCCGGTTCCGCTGCTCCCACCATGCCGACATTTAAAAAACAAAGAAAAAAAAAAAAAGAAAAAATGCCGGTATGGTGGGAGCGGGCCGGCCGGTTCCGCGCTGACAACGGAACCGGCCGGCATTTAAAAAACAAAAAAAAAAAAAAAAAAAGCATTTTTGCCGGCATGGTGGGAGCGGGCCGGCCGGCTCCGCTGTCAGCGGAACCGGCCGGCCCGCTCCCACCATGCCGGCATTTTAAAAAAAAGGTAAACACTTACCTGCAGGTCCGGAGCGTGGAGGCTGGCGCCACTCTCAGCTGTCATCTGAGGGCGTGTCATCATCATTTTTTTTCCCACCATGCCGGCATTTTTGATGGGGAACTTCGTAAAAGTTCGATTCGGCCGAACCCGAATTTCTTTCTGAAATTCGGCGAATCGGCCGAATCGAACTTTTCAAAAGTTCGCTCATCTCTAGTCACAATGTAATAACAATGTAATTCCATATGTTTTCGTTTTGTGTTCAAAAATGGACTTTAATCACACAGCGTCTGGCACTCTGGGCTACAGCGACACAATTTTTAGCGCCGGCGCTGTGTGAGGCTGTTTTTTTGATGAATATGGTTTGAGTCGCTCACACTGACCAGTCGCTACCGTTCGCTCCCATATAGCGCTGTACTGGAGTTATAGCGACTCACACATCAAATTAATCAATGCCGGCAATGTTACTACAGCGACTAAGGCGCACTGTAATAGCGACTCACGGCCGATCAAAGCGACCACTAGCAGTCTCTCTTAGCGCCACTGTACAGACGCTCATCTGTCGGTACCTGGCGTTAGTAATGAATCAGCCTGATATGTAAATAAATTCAAATAAGGGGGCTTTATGGAAAATAATATTGTTACTAATTATGGTCATTTATTAAATATATGGATATACAGCAAAATATTTCATGGCATGACATCAGTGGGAAGCTGCTTAGGATATCAGCAGGCCTAGGTTGCCTGGGCAGGATCTGTATTCGCAGTAGATAGTATCAGCATTCTGAAACTAAACAATAAAATCAGTTTCAACCAAACAAGCAAAGCAGGTATGGGAGAGCAGTTGCCTGGAAATTCCGATATGTGCCTACCTAGGGGCCAGCAAAGCAGGTTGGGACAAGTTCAGAGTAGCCAGACGGGGAAGACCTGCCTAGAGATCAAAGGGATATTGGGATATAAAGGAGGAAGGAGAGGTGGCAGGAAGAGGAGAGAAAGGAGGAAAGAAGGCTGCTAGCTGAAAGCTCTGCTTGTGGGTTCCTCTTTCAGGGGGGTAATACTCTTAATGTTGTCTTAATCCCTGTATATGTGTATGCCAATCATTTTCATTTTGACAACTCCGATCATAGCGTATTGTATTTTGTTGTTTTGTCAGATTGATTGCATTGTTATTTTATCAACAAAATATCTCAATATTTACTATTAGCCAGGACCTTGGAGGAGAGAGATTTAGGGGTACTGATTACTAAAAGCTGCAAGATGATTGGACAGTGTAGTCAGGCAGTGAGAAAAGCAAGCAGGATGCTCGGCTGCATAGCTCGAGGCATCACCAGTATAAAGAGGGAGGTTGTGATGCCGCTGTATAGAGCCCTGGTGAGGCCACAGCTAGAATACTGTGTGCAGTTCTGGAGACCTCCCCTGCAAAAAGACATTATTCAAATAGAACATGTCCAAAGGCGGGCAACAAAAATGGTGGAAGGACTTAAATTTAAAACTTCATCAGGAGAGACTTAAAGAACTTAATCTGTACAGTCTGGAGGAAAGAAGGGAGAGGGGGGACATGATGGAGACCTTTATATATGTGACAGGATTGAGTAATGCTCAGGAGGGAAGTGTTTTTAAGAAGAAACTTAATGATAGAACAAGGGGGCACAACCTGAAGCTAGTCGGAGGGAAGATCAGGAGCAATGTTAGAAAATATTATGTTACAGAAAGAGTAGTAGATACTGGGAACAAACTATAAGCAGAGGTAGTTGAACTAGTAGTCACTGAATTTAAACCTGCCTAGGATAAGCCTCCATCTATCCTGAGACAAAGAGAACATACAGTATACACATAAGATACAGAGAACATACAGTATACACATAAGATACAGAGAACATACAGTATATACATAAGATACAGAGAACATACAGTATATACATAAGATAAAGAGAACATACAGTATATACATAAGATACAGAGAACATACAGTATATACATAAGATACAGAGAACATACAGTATACACATAAGATACAGAGAACATACAGTATATACATAAGATACAGAGAACATACAGTATACACATAAGATACAGAGAACATACAGTATATACATAAGATAAAGAGAACATACAGTATATACATAAGATACAGAGAACATACAGTATACACATAAGATAAAGAGAACATACAGTATACACATAAGATACAGAGAATATACAGTATACACATAAGATAAAGAGAACATACAGTATATACATAAGATACAGAGAACATACAGTATATACATAAGATACAGAGAACATACAGTATACACATAAGATACAGAGAACATACAGTATACACATAAGATAAAGGGAACATACAGTATACACATAAGGGCAGACTAGATAGAGCGTATGGTCTCCTTCTGCCGTCAGCCTTCTATGTTTCTATGTCTCAGTGTTTTGTATTTGCCAGATGTCCAAAGAGTCTACGGTCTTTTGCATGAGTCCATTGCATTATCATTGGCCAGGATTAAATTGTTTACAACTATTATAGCTCTTCACCTTCTTTTTTTCTTTGCTACTTAGGATGATATCCAGTCTATCCTTTTCAGGACACGAGGGGCCATTAGGTGTAAATAATTGTGAGTGTGTATAATTTAGGCTACGTTAAAGAGGAACATCGAGGTTAAAACCTCCCTCAAGCCTCACCGACCTGCTCCCCCTCTTCCGGTTTTACCTTAGGGCATTCTTTACTCACCTCATCAAGGGATCCATCTTCTAGGTCCCTTGGTTTTTGGGCGATCTTCCAACGGGTGGTGCCATCTTGCATCCCATAATGCACTGCTTGTAGCCCCCGATCTCACACCTCTCTATCCTGCTGCCCAAGCATTAGCTTGGTGGGGTGCCAGTGAATAAAAAGGTGGACCTGTATCCCCCCTTTACTACAGATTTTGTGGATCCCTGCCAGCAGCAGACCAGCGCTCATCGGACCAGGAGGGACCCCCATCTTGCTGAGAGGAAACAGATTAAGGAAGACACAGTGGCTGGTGGTTCTTTATTTTTCTTTAAAACGTCAGACCAAACGTCGGACTTTGCCCTTATTTAAGCTGCCAGAGTCATTCATGGTCCAGGAACCATATTAAGAGAGCGGGCTCTGTCTATTTGGGGGCTCAGGTGAATGCATCTGCGACAACCTCCTGCAATATGTTTTATAAAGCACCTCATAATTCTCAAGGGATGCCACACTAGTCTCATGAACGGTTTTATATTTCTGGATAAGTGCACAAGGTGAGCGCACAAGCTTACAGCTAACCCACCAGTCCTGATACACTCCTGGGACATTATGCCTGGCTAAATTCATTACTCACTTCAGCATTGAAGGGGCGATATTCCTTTGCTGACAGCAACGCAGCCCCCAGTAAGTGCAGCAAGTACCATCAGTTTCTCCCCTGCGTGTCTTTTGCTATCGCTCACTATAGAAGTGACTTTATACTAGTCTTTGGAGAAGTAAAGTTCTCATATGTATCCTGATGAATGCGGGTCTTCCTTTGGCTCTCTTTTAAGATCCTCCGCACTTCTTCAATTTCCTCACCTATTTAAGCTATTCACAAAATCTGACAGCATTGCAAGTCTTTTTTTTTTTTTTTTTTCCCGTGACCTTGCTACGTGGCCCCAATCTTCCTCGGCACCAAACCTACCCGTGCCCTCTAAGATGGAAACGTCTGCGCCTTCCCAGGACGACCCTCAAGTCCCAGCGGATCTTCTGCCAGAAGATGAGTCCTGGATAGATATGAGGCCATGCTTGAGAAAGCCCTTGAACGCTGGGCCCTGAACATTACAACTCAGATCTCTGCCAACCTTTCAGCGGAAATCAAAGAACTGGGCCAAAGAGTTGATGATCTTGAACAACAACAGTCAGCACATGACTCTGAGCTCTCTTCCTTTGGAACAGAATTAGAGGCCCTGAAAAACGAAAACCTCACTCTTAATCACAAGATCGAGGACATGGAGAATCGTTCCCGCAGAGCAAACATTAGTATCAGGGGTATCCCAGAATCTGTTATTGATTTACAATCCACAGCAACGGCCCTCTTCCAGGAGCTTGTCCCGTCCATCCCACTTGAGAGATTGGAAATGGACAGGATACATCAAGCCTTGCAAAAGAAAAGAGTAGATGGTCTTCCGCGAGACGTTTTGGTAAAATTCCATTTTTTTCGCACAAAAGAATTGATTATGACGACTGCGAGGGATCAAACCTCACTTAAATTTCAGAACTTTGACTACCAATTGTTTGCCGACATCTCTCCACAAACCATCAGTAGGAGGCGGGCTATGAAACCATCTCTTGAAATTTTGCAGACCAAAGGAATCCGATACAAATGGGGGTTTCCTTTCAAAATCTCATTTTTATACTCCGACCAGAGGTATGAGGCATCCACGCCACAAGAGTTGGAGAACATTCTGACATCATTGGGTTTGAAAGCCCTTGTTGTAGTACCAACCCCCCCCCCCCCCCCCCAGAAGAAGAGAGCACTTTCCTTCTCGCCAGTGCCGAAAGACAAACGCGGTCCAAGGAGAAGCACCCCCTCTACGAGCAAGTCAGCGACTGGACTGTCCCATAGGTTCACTAAGCCGGCCTCGGGTGAGGGGTGATGAGTGGGAAACTCGGTGTGTCTAGCAGGGGCTCTCACTCTCTCCTCGACCCTTGGGAGATCGTGCCATGCGTTTATCCTGTTGTTCCTGTTGAGTGATGATTACATTTTATTCTAGTTATGGTGTTAAGATTGGAAAATATCCTTACAACTGTACCCTAGCCTTAGTTTCTATAATTCAGTTTTATGAACAAAGGAGCTTCCTAAAATTTAAATGCTATACTCAGACGAATAACACTACCTTTATCCTATAGATTGTTGTTAATATAAATTGATGCAGTTTAAACTTATACAATTGTTATGCGGGCCGGAAGTCCAGGTTCTAGGCCTTGCGCACTCCAATCTCCCCAACCCGTCGGTTCTCGCCGAGTTGGGAAGTTATTTATATTGACCCCCTTTTGTGGGTCAGCAAATCCGCAAGTTTTGATTGTATCCTCTTCGGAGGACTATTACTGCGATAGCATTCCCCATTGGGGCTGAAGCCTTATAGCCCCAGTGGGAAATCTAGTTCTCAAGTTGGGAGACGTTCCTCTCTCTTTTAGGTTTTTTTTTTATAATATGTCTACATTATGCTTTTCCCTTCCTTCTCCCTTTTCGGCTTTTCCTCTTTTTTGTCCTAGGGTGTTCATCCTCTACATAGTAACAGCTCTTAAATTGCTTCAAAATGGCAGTTAAATTGGTTACGCTCAATGTACAAAGTTTAAATGCTCCCCAGAAAAGAGTTAAAGCCTTTCGACAGATGAGATCCCTTCATGCGGATATTGTATGCTTTCAGGAGACCCACTTTACCAAAAACAATACCCCCAAAGTGCGGATTACCCCCTCTTCTTTACGGCCTCTGCCGACGCCAAAAAAAGAGCAGTTCTTATCGCCTTTAAGCGCTCACTTCCATTCTCATCGGAGCAGACAATACGAGACCCACAGGGTCGCTTTCTTAGAATTGTAGGTACAATCCAAGATCAACCAATTACGATAGCTACGTACTACGCTCCGAATCAAAATCAGAACGCTTTTTTCGAGGAGTTTCTGAAAACCCTGGACCCCTTAGTGAAGGGGTTCTTGATTGTTGCTGGGGATTCTAACCAAATTCTGCACCCGACCCTAGATCGCTATGTGGTCGATCGTCCGGTGGTTGCGGGCAAGGATGGCTCCTTGGGAAAGGCATTTTGCTCCCTACTTAACTACTATCATTTAGCTGATGCATGGCGGGAACTTCATCCCACTAAGAGAGACTATACTCACTATTCTAGTCCGCATAAGGTGTTCACTAGAATTGACCACATTTTAGTACAACTTCCCTCCTTACCTCTCTTGACCCATTCCTCTATAGTACCAATTGTTTGGTCCGATCACGATTTAGTCTTGGTCGAATTAAACTCTCTTACGCAGAGATCCCCACAAAAATCATGGAAGTTGTATGATCCTATGCTATCAGATGAGATCCTACTTGAACGCACAAGAAAGGTGATTGAGGATTTCTATTCGGATAACATAGGGTCTGTAAACTCAGACATACGGCTTTGGGAAGCCCATAAGGCTGTCCTCCGGGGTCATTTTATTCAAGAATCAGCTAGAAGAAAAGCTATGTATAAGAAGCAACTCAATACATTACTTGATGTATACCACTTAGCCTCTTCTGACTATAAGACCCGCCCATCCAGGCGAAATAGGGTCGCCCTTAACCAGGCCAGCGACCGGCTTAATATGTACCTCTCAAGTGAGGCCGAACGTCAAATTAATAGATCAAGGTTCAAGTGGTATCGTCTTAGTAATAAACCTAATACCCCCCTGGCTAGAAGGCTCAGAGAAGTTACACAGAGGGTTAAACCTCTCCGTATCAAAACCCTAGATGGCTCAATTTCAAGCAACCCTGCCAAGGTAGTAGCGACATTTAGTAAGCACCTTGAGGACCTTTATAAGCCTAAGGCAGCACTGGATGAGCGCCTAGCCGAAAAAATCTTGGACCAAATACAGCTACCCTCCCTTTCTGAAGCAGACAGAGCATCACTAGAGAGGCCGGTTCAGCTCACTGAGGTCCACGATGCAATTAGTTCTTTAAAAATTGGGAAGCAGCCGGGACCGGATGGTTTCACCGCCCTCTATTATAAAAAATTCTCCCAAATACTTTCCCCACGTCTGGTTCGTACTTTTAACTCCCTTAGGGAAGGCGAAGCGTGGAGTACGGATGCGCTTACCGCAGCCGTCTGTATGATACCCAAACCCAACGCTGACTCGACCCTTTGGTCCAATCATAGACCCATTTCTCTACTAAATATTGATGTTAAGCTTCTCGCCAAAGTTTTGGCGACAAGACTTAACAAGTTCATAGGGACTCTAATCTCCAAAGAGCAGACAGGATTTATTCCCCACCGTCAGGTGGGGGATAATATCCGCAAGGCTATTAACCTAATTCATCATGCTATGAGGGAAGGCAGTAGGGCCATGTTACTGACACTGGATATCCGCAAAGCATTCGACACTGTGGCATGGGACTACTTACACTTTATATTAAAGAAGTGGGGTATGGGTTCCTCCTTTACGACATGGATTGCCTCGTTGTATTCCAATCCGGGAGCCTATATCAAATATTCAGGTTATTCCTCTAATAGGTTTACCCTTGGCAGAGGCACGAGACAAGGTTGCCCCCTTTCCCCTATACTATTTGCTCTCGCCATCGAGCCCCTCTCCAAATTGCTGCAAAACAATATCAACATTAAGGGGATAGAGATAGGAGGATATGACCATAAAATTTCCCTATTTGCAGACGACATTTTAATGTTGGTGTCCGACCCTATAACGTCCCTTCCAAACCTTCTCCACACCTTAGATGAATTTACCAGAATATCTAGACTACAAATTAATGCCTCAAAATCTCAAGCGCTCAACATCTCTCTCCCCGAGGGTACACTGACCACGCTTAAATCTTCCTTTAGCTTCTCCTGGCAAGATCACCACATCAAATACCTAGGGGTCCGCCTTACAGCAAATTATGATTCCCTCTTCGCCACCAACTACCCTGCCATGGCCAAGGATCTTCGCGACCTTCTGGCCACATGGACCAGACTGAATTTGTCATGGCTGGGAAGGATAACGGCGGTCAAAATGACCTGGCTCCCTAAACTGCTTTATTTTTTTCGGGTTCTCGCAATCTCAATTCCGGCTTTCTTCATTAGAGGTCTCCAGGCATCTCTGAACTCCTTTATTTGGGGGAAGCAGAAACCGCGGGTTAATCGGGGGACACTATACAAATCGAAGCATCAGGGGGGCCTTGGGGTTCCCAATTTAATACGATATTACTCTGCTTGTCAGATCGCCCAATTGTCTGCCCTCCATGCTGGTATAGATTGACCACTGTGGGTGGACATCGAGCAGACTAGCTGCTCTCCGATAGGCATAGCGAACTTGTTATGGCTACCACCATCGACCCACAAGAATATTGACAACCCCGTCTTGAATCACTCCCTCAAAATATGGAATACAAATAGAGTGAAAGCTAACCTTTCCTCCCCTCAGACCCCCCTGCTCTCTATATTTGGTAACCCTGAATTTCTCCCAGCCTTTCAAGAGCCGCCAGCTGTCTCCTGGTGTAGGACACACAACTTAACAAAAGTTAAGGATTTTTTATCGCACAGGGGTATGATAACCTTTTCCGATCTCCAATCGCTTAGGGATATTTCAAGTAAAGAGTTTCTACGCTTTCTGCAAATTACTCACTACATCGGGACAAAAAAAATATTGGGGTCAGAACCAAACCCCTCCTCGCCCTTTGAAGTCATATGCGAGAAGCATCCTCTCGGCAAAGGGACAGTATCAACGTTGTATCAGGTATTAGGTGAGACAGATGGGAAATCCCCCCCGGCCTATATCACTAAATGGACTGAGGACCTTGGTATAAATCTCTCGGATGCGGACTGGAAGGTAATATGGAGGAACTCATTTACCAAATTTCTACACACGGGCGCCCAGGAGACTAATACCAAGGTTCTACTCCGCTGGTACTTGGTTCCAGAGCGGATTCATAAGTTTTGTCCTACGTACTCTGCAGAATGCTTCAGAAACTGTCATGAGCAAGGAACCTATATTCATGTCTGGTGGGAGTGTAGGCGGGTGAAACAGTTTTGGGCTAAGGTATTCTATCTCATATGTAAGGCGACAGGCTTGCGTTTGACCCCCACACCCCAATTAGCTCTCCTAAACCTAAGACCTTCCGACTGCCCCAAAACTCAGTTTGAACTAGTGAGACATATCCTAACAGCAGCTAAAATGATTATCGCACGGTCATGGAAGAGTAAGACTATTACCAGTGGTAGCCTCATACCTCGTATTAACGAGGTAATGCTATTTGAAAAAATGGCTGCCTCAATACAGGGGGACCTTACCCCCTTCCTAGCTACCTGGGAAGGCTGGATCACCCATTTCCAGCCTAAAAACTTCGACCGTCACCTATTTGTACCATAGTTCCCATCTTCCGTAACCTAATGTTACCATTTCAACTTGCTAGTAGAATGGACACCCACCCCGTTTCCTTTTTCCCTCCTACCCATTCCCCAACTATCTCCTTTATCTTTGTACTATGTTATGTATTCAAATTCTCAGCCGTTGTTGTTTCCAAAATGTGTTGAAGGCTCTGTATATAATTACGTTTGATCTCTATTATCTCTGATAATGCTTTCACCTGGATGCGGTTCTTATAAATTGAAACATAAGCTGTTTTTGGTTGTAACTAGAGATGAGCGAACTTTTGAAAAATTCGATTCGACTGATTCGCCGAATTTTTCGACAAAAATCGTTTCGACCCGAATAAATTCGCGACGAATCGCTATTAAAAACGGCTATTTCTGAGCCTCCTAGAGCCTCAATAGGGTTGTAAACCATTCTGCCTTGCTGTAACACGCACAGGATGCGTGCTGGGTTAGTTAAATAATACTTTTAAGAAATATCACATGCAGATCAGAGGCATCGCTAATAGAATCGCAGAGCGGCACAATTGCAGAGAGTTGAAGTGGCATCACTATGAGGGGCAGAAGGAGCCCAAATATACACTGGAGTTGGCCTCAGGAGCCCAAAAATTGGATGAATCACACCCTGGAGTTGGCAGAAGTTGGCAGCAGCAGCAGCAGGAGCCCAAATATACACTGGAGTTGGCTTCAGGAGCCCAAAAATTGGATGAATCACACCCTGGAGTTGGCAGGAGTTGACAGCAGCAGCAGCAGGAGCCCAAATATACACTGGAGTTGGCCTCAGGAGCCCAAAAATTGGATGAATCACACCCTGGAGTTGGCAGGAGTTGGCAGCAGCAGCAGCAGGAGCCCAAATATACACTGGAGTTGGCTTCAGGAGCCCAAAAATTGGATGAATCACACCCTGGAGTTGGCAGGAGTTGACAGCAGCAGCAGCAGGAGCCCAAATATACACTGGAGTTGGCTTCAGGAGCCCAAAAATTGGATGAATCACAGCCTGGAGTTGGCAGAAGTTGGCAGCAGCAGCAGCAGGAGCCCAAATATACACTGGAGTTGGCTTCAGGAGCCCAAATATTGGATGAATCACACCCTGGAGTTGGCAGAAGTTGGCAGCAGCAGCAGCAGGAGCCCAAATATACACTGGAGTTGGCTTCAGGAGCCCAAAAATTGGATGAATCACACCCTGGAGTTGGCAGGAGTTGACAGTAGCAGCAGCAGGAGCCCAAATATACACTGGAGTTGGCTTCAGGAGCCCAAAAATTGGATGAATCACAGCCTGGAGTTGGCAGGAGTTGACAGTAGCAGCAGCAGGAGCCCAAATATACACTGGAGTTGGCCTCAGGAGCCCAAAAATTGGATGAATCACACCCTGGAGTTGGCAGGAGTTGGCAGCAGCAGCAGCAGGAGCCCAAATATACACTGGAGTTGGCTTCAGGAGCCCAAAAATTGGATGAATCACACCCTGGAGTTGGCAGAAGTTGGCAGCAGCAGCAGCAGGAGCCCAAATATACACTGGAGTTGGCTTCAGGAGCCCAAAAATTGGATGAATCACACCCTGGAGTTGGCAGAAGTTGGCAGCAGCAGCAGCAGGAGCCCAAATATACACTGGAGTTGGCTTCAGGAGCCCAAAAATTGGATGAATCACACCCTGGAGTTGGCAGGAGTTGACAGCAGCAGCAGCAGGAGCCCAAATATACACTGGAGTTGGCTTCAGGAGCCCAAAAATTGGATGAATCACACCCTGGAGTTGGCAGGAGTTGACAGTAGCAGCAGCAGGAGCCCAAATATACACTGGAGTTGGCTTCAGGAGCCCAAAAATTGGATGAATCACACCCTGGAGTTGGCAGAAGTTGGCAGCAGCAGCAGCAGGAGCCCAAATATACACTGGAGTTGGCTTCAGGAGCCCAAAAATTGGATGAATCACACCCTGGAGTTGGCAGAAGTTGGCAGCAGCAGCAGCAGGAGCCCAAATATACACTGGAGTTGGCTTCAGGAGCCCAAAAATTGGATGAATCACACCCTGGAGTTGGCAGGAGTTGACAGCAGCAGCAGCAGGAGCCCAAATATACACTGGAGTTGGCTTCAGGAGCCCAAAAATTGGATGAATCACACCCTGGAGTTGGCAGAAGTTGGCAGCAGCAGCAGCAGGAGCCCAAATATACACTGGAGTTGGCTTCAGGAGCCCAAAAATTGGATGAATCACACCCTGGAGTTGGCAGAAGTTGGCAGCAGCAGCAGCAGGAGCCCAAATATACACTGGAGTTGGCTTCAGGAGCCCAAAAATTGGATGAATCACACCCTGGAGTTGGCAGAAGTTGGCAGCAGCAGCAGGAGCCCAAATATACACTGGAGTTGGCTTCAGGAGCCCAAAAATTGGATGAATCACACCCTGGAGTTGGCAGGAGTTGACAGCAGCAGCAGCAGGAGCCCAAATATACACTGGAGTTGGCTTCAGGAGCCCAAAAATTGGATGAATCACACCCTGGAGTTGGCAGGAGTTGACAGTAGCAGCAGCAGGAGCCCAAATATACACTGGAGTTGGCTTCAGGAGCCCAAAAATTGGATGAATCACACCCTGGAGTTGGCAGAAGTTGGCAGCAGCAGCAGCAGGAGCCCAAATATACACTGGAGTTGGCTTCAGGAGCCCAAAAATTGGATGAATCACACCCTGGAGTTGGCAGAAGTTGGCAGCAGCAGCAGCAGGAGCCCAAATATACACTGGAGTTGGCTTCAGGAGCCCAAAAATTGGATGAATCACACCCTGGAGTTGGCAGGAGTTGACAGTAGCAGCAGCAGGAGCCCAAATATACACTGGAGTTGGCTTCAGGAGCCCAAAAATTGGATGAATCACAGCCTGGAGTTGGCAGGAGTTGACAGTAGCAGCAGCAGGAGCCCAAATATACACTGGAGTTGGCTTCAGGAGCCCAAAAATTGGATGAATCACACCCTGGAGTTGGCAGGAGTTGACAGTAGCAGCAGCAGGAGCCCAAAAAATGGCCTAAAGACATAAATATGTTTTGCACCATTTGGAAAGTGTAAAACGTGGCACCATGCTGAATCTAGTCGCATGCATCAGGCATTGGTGGGTGGAAATCCTGGCTGATCCATCCCTGATTCATTTTGACAAAGGTGAGTCTCTCCACATTTTTAGTTGACAGACGAGTTCTCCTCGCCGTAACTATGGCCCCCGCCGCACTAAACACCCGCTCAGATGGCACGCTACTTGCCGGGCAGGACAGCTTTTCCAGGGCAAACTCTGCTAGTTGCGGCCACAAATCAAGTTTGGCTGCCCAGAAGTCCAGCGGATCCTCAAGGTGTGTTGGCATGGTCATGTCAAAGTATGACATGACCTGCTGGTTCAGGTCCTGCTCCAGGTCTTCCTGCTGCTCATGAGTAGCCTCACTATGCGGGTGTAGAAAGCTACTCATTAGCGACTGAAGACTGAGGCTGCTGCTGCTGATGGAGCTTCTGCTGCTGCTGCTGCCAACCCCCCCAGCGGCCATGGCAGTGGAAGGTGAGCGCAGAGGTCCCCTCGAGTCAGACCTGCGAGAGTATGGACCATGGCGCAGATAGGCATCGGCCAACTGCCTACGTAGAATGTCTTTGTAGTAGTTGAGTTTGTCCTCCCTCTCGGTGGGTTTAAAAAATGCCCCCATTTTGTGCCGGAAGCGAGGGTCCAATAAGGTGGACAGCCAGAAGTCATCCCGCCGACAGATGGAAACAATTCTGGGGTCACTACGCAAGCACGTGAGCATGCTTCGTGCCATTTGCGCAAGTGACTCGGATGGACTACCTGTCTCCATCTCCACTGCATACTGCCACGGTGTGCCCGGGTCCTCTGTCTCTCCTTCCTCAAAAACCTCTAGCTCCTCTGGCTGCTCCTGCTCCTCCTCTCCTGTCCGCTGACTAGATAAACCAGCCATTTCGCCAAGCCTAAACTGTGTTTCGCTGGGCAACTCCTCCTCCTCCTCTTCCTCCTCCTCCTCCTCCAGTTCAGCTCCAAGGGGGTTCATGTGGCCGTAAGATGTAAACGCCATGTCTCCAGTGCCCTGACCAGCCATGGTTTCCAACATGTGCTGTAGTACATGAAGCAGTGGAATCACGTCGTTCATCCCGTAATCCTGCCGACTGACAAATAAAGTGGCTTCCTCAAAGGGCCTGAGCAAACGGCAGGTGTCACGTATGAGCTGCCACTGGTTGACATTGAAGTTACACAGGGGAGTCCCCCTATCTGCTTGGATCATCAGGAAATCCGTGATGGCTTTTCTCTGTTCATATAATCGGTCCAACATGTGAAGGGTGGAATTCCAACGGGTGGAAACATCGCAAATCAGACTATGTTGGGGGATACCATTCTGACGCTGTAGCTCAAGAAGGGTGTGTTTGGCGGTGTAGGAGTGGCTGAAGTGCATGCAAAGTTTCCGTGAAGTTGTTAGGATGTCCTGCAGATGGGGGGAACACTTCAGAAACCGCTTGACAACCAGATTGAAGACGTGAGCCATGCAGGGGGCATGGGTCAGGCTTCCTTGGCGCAGCGCAGACAAAATGTTCTTCCCATTGTCGGTAACCATGATTCCCATTTTAAGTTTTCTCGGAGTAAGCCATGTTTGGATTTCCTGATGAATACATTTAAGCAGTTCCTCCCCTGTGTGACTCCGTTCGCCAAGACAAACCATGTGAAGCACTGCGTGACACCTCCGTGCCCTGCACACATGGTAGACTGGAGGGGCACTGAGACTTGAGCCTACAGTGGAGGGTGAGGAGATGGCGGAGGATGAGGAGGCCGAGTCGCACGGTGTCACAGGCCCAATGGGCAGAGAGCGCGGAGGCCGAAGCGGCGTGACCTGTCCAAGTTGCTGCTGCAAAGGGACCACATTCACCCAGTGGGCCGTAAACGACATGTACTGCCCCTGACCGTAGTTACAGCTCCAGATGTCGGCGCTGCCATGTATTTTGCTACACACCGACAGGCTCAAGGACTGGCCCACCTTCTGTTCAACAAAAGTGTGCAGCGCTGGTACTGCCTTCTTGGCAAAGAAATGACGGCTTGGGACTCTCCACCTCGGCTCGGCACAAGCCATCAGTTCTCTGAAAGGTGCAGATTCCACCACCTGAAAAGGGAGCGACTGCAGCACCAGCAACTTGGACAGGAGCACATTCAGCTTCTGCGCCGTAGGATGAGTGGGCGCATACTGCTGTCTCTTGGACATGGCTTCGCTGATGGATTGCTGGCGGGATGCATGACTTGGAGGAGGAGGAGCAGGAGCGACAGAGGATGGGTATGACGCACAGCTGCCTTCGGCTGAGGTGCTGGAGCCTTGGCTGGCAGAAATTGGGAGCTCACTTGGTGAGGAAGCAGACTGGGCCACCCCTTGGGAGCCTCGGTTCTCCCAGGTCGTTTTATGGTGACGCATCATATGTTGACGCAGGGCCGTGGTGCCAACATTTGGACCCTGGCCACGCTTCACCTTTTGCCTACATATCTTGCATGTGGCCATGTTACCCTCCTGCGGATGCCTCAGGAAAAACTGCCACACTGCCGAGTAGCTACTTTTCCCACCCCCTGGCCTCACTGCTGCTGTTGCCAACTCCAGGAACCCCTGCTCCACTACCTCCCGATAAGGTAGACTGCCGCACAGCAGGTGCTCTACCCCGGCCCCGGCCCCGGCCGGCTCCAGCCTTTGGAATTGTGCCCCCATGCTGACTGCTACCACCTTGCTGCCTCAGCTGCTGACTCCGGGGCAACCTGCACCCCTCTTCTCCTGATGATGACGATGAAGCCCCTTCATCACCCGGCTCCCAAGTGCGATCGGCTTCATCGTCATCATCATCATCATCACCGGGTTGTGGCTGTACGTCACTGATGTTCGTGGATTCGTCAACAGTGTCTGGCGCAGGAGCTGGAACGCTCGCAGCACCCACGACACTGTCCACATCACTATTTGTCTGCCTAGCTAAAGAAGCCACCTCCATTTCTTGGCTGGGCAGTAGCTGCTGACTGTCCTCTATCTGATGGTCCTCCTCACTAAAGAGTGGAGCTGAACCCAAAGCATAGGATACGTCGCTGGGGGAGGGAACGGCGTAGGCCAGAGGCAATGGGAGGACAGGGACTGCTCTCGGGGCATGCCAACTCAGGGTTGTGTCAGAGGAACCTACCGACCCTAGACTGGGGGTCTCAGACGTAAGTTGTGATGATGTTGTTGATGAGCGCGTCAACCAATCTACCACGGCAGATGCGTTACTGGTGGAGACCCGACCGCTAGCAGATACTGGCAGATTAGGTCTCTCAGCGTGACTCCTGCTGCTACTGGCCCCCAGTCTGATGCGAGCTCTGCCTGCGGAATCTTGGCCTCTGCCACTCCTCTTTTCACTTCCAGGCACTTGTCTGCCCGACATAGTCTAACTGGCGTGGTAGTAGGTGATATTTAAAAAAACCCCGGGCAGCGGTGGGTCTATATGAAACAGAATATAATGCACACCAAAAGTGAGCAGTAACACTCAGCCTCCAACAGGCCTGCTTAGTGTAAATAAGAGAGCTGCTTAGTGTAAATAAAGAGGGGTATGCTATGTTACAGAATGGGATGCCTCAACAGAAGTGCACCTGGCAGGCAGCAGTAAGCCTATGCCCAGCAAAAGTGTCTTATAATATAAATATAATAAGAGCAAATGCTTATATGGTCTTAAACAGAGGCTGCTTTAGTCACAGAATGGGATGCCCCGGGCAGGAATCGAGCTGGCAGGGTCCAGTAGGGCTTTGGCCAGCAAAAGTGTCTTTATCAGGCCTAATTTCAAATATGATAAGAGCAAATGCTTATATGGTCTTAAACAGAGGCTGCTTTAGTCACAGAATGGGATGCCCCGGGCAGGAATCGAGCTGGCAGGGTCCAGTAGTGCTTTGGCCAGCAAAAGTGTCTTTATCAGGCCTAATTTCAAATATGATAAGAGCAAATGCTTATATGGTCTTAAACAGAGGCTGCTTTAGTCACAGAATGGGATGCCCCGGGCAGGAATCGAGCTGGCAGGGTACAGTAGTGCTTTGGCCAGCAAAAGTGTCTTTATCAGGCCTAATTTCAAATATGATAAGAGCAAATGCTTATATGGTCTTAAACAGAGGCTGCTTTAGTCACAGAATGGGATGCCCCGGGCAGGAATCGAGCTGGCAGGGTCCAGTAGTGCTTTGGCCAGCAAAAGTGTCTTTATCAGGCCTAATTTCAAATATGATAAGAGCAAATGCTTATATGGTCTTAAACAGAGGCTGCTTTAGTCACAGAATGGGATGCCCCGGGCAGGAATCGAGCTGGCAGGGTACAGTAGTGCTTTGGCCAGCAAAAGTGTCTTTATCAGGCCTAATTTCAAATATGATAAGAGCAAATGCTTATATGGTCTTAAACAGAGGCTGCTTTAGTCACAGAATGGGATGCCCCGGGCAGGAATCGAGCTGGCAGGGTACAGTAGTGCTTTGGCCAGCAAAAGTGTCTTTATCAGGCCTAATTTCAAATATGATAAGAGCAAATGCTTATATGGTCTTAAACAGAGGCTGCTTTAGTCACAGAATGGGATGCCCCGGGCAGGAATCGAGCTGGCAGGGTACAGTAGTGCTTTGGCCAGCAAAAGTGTCTTTATCAGGCCTAATTTCAAATATGATAAGAGCAAATGCTTATATGGTCTTAAACAGAGGCTGCTTTAGTCACAGAATGGGATGCCCCGGGCAGGAATCGAGCTGGCAGGGTACAGTAGTGCTTTGGCCAGCAAAAGTGTCTTTATCAGGCTAATTTCAAATATGATAAGAGCAAATGCTTATATGGTCTTAAACAGAGGCTGCTTTAGTCACAGAATGGGATGCCCCGGGCAGGAATCGAGCTGGCAGGGTACAGTAGTGCTTTGGCCAGCAAAAGTGTCTTTATCAGGCTAATTTCAAATATGATAAGAGCAAATGCTTATATGGTCTTAAACAGAGGCTGCTTTAGTCACAGAATGGGATGCCCCGGGCAGGAATCGAGCTGGCAGGGTACAGTAGTGCTTTGGCCAGCAAAAGTGTCTTTATCAGGCTAATTTCAAATATGATAAGAGCAAATGCTTATATGGTCTTAAACAGAGGCTGCTTTAGTCACAGAATGGGATGCCCCGGGCAGGAATCGAGCTGGCAGGGTACAGTAGTGCTTTGGCCAGCAAAAGTGTCTTTATCAGGCCTAATTTCAAATATGATAAGAGCAAATGCTTATATGGTCTTAAACAGAGGCTGCTTTAGTCACAGAATGGGATGCCCCGGGCAGGAATCGAGCTGGCAGGGTACAGTAGTGCTTTGGCCAGCAAAAGTGTCTTTATCAGGCCTAATTTCAAATATGATAAGAGCAAATGCTTATATGGTCTTAAACAGAGGCTGCTTTAGTCACAGAATGGGATGCCCCGGGCAGGAATCGAGCTGGCAGGGTACAGTAGTGCTTTGGCCAGCAAAAGTGTCTTTATCAGGCCTAATTTCAAATATGATAAGAGCAAATGCTTATATGGTCTTAAACAGAGGCTGCTTTAGTCACAGAATGGGATGCCCCGGGCAGGAATCGAGCTGGCAGGGTACAGTAGTGCTTTGGCCAGCAAAAGTGTCTTTATCAGGCCTAATTTCAAATATGATAAGAGCAAATGCTTATATGGTCTTAAACAGAGGCTGCTTTAGTCACAGAATGGGATGCCCCGGGCAGGAATCGAGCTGGCAGGGTACAGTAGTGCTTTGGCCAGCAAAAGTGTCTTTATCAGGCTAATTTCAAATATGATAAGAGCAAATGCTTATATGGTCTTAAACAGAGGCTGCTTTAGTCACAGAATGGGATGCCCCGGGCAGGAATCGAGCTGGCAGGGTACAGTAGTGCTTTGGCCAGCAAAAGTGTCTTTATCAGGCCTAATTTCAAATATGATAAGAGCAAATGCTTATATGGTCTTAAACAGAGGCTGCTTTAGTCACAGAATGGGATGCCCCGGGCAGGAATCGAGCTGGCAGGGTACAGTAGTGCTTTGGCCAGCAAAAGTGTCTTTATCAGGCTAATTTCAAATATGATAAGAGCAAATGCTTATATGGTCTTAAACAGAGGCTGCTTTAGTCACAGAATGGGATGCCCCGGGCAGGAATCGAGCTGGCAGGGTACAGTAGTGCTTTGGCCAGCAAAAGTGTCTTTATCAGGCTAATTTCAAATATGATAAGAGCAAATGCTTATATGGTCTTAAACAGAGGCTGCTTTAGTCACAGAATGGGATGCCCCGGGCAGGAATCGAGCTGGCAGGGTACAGTAGTGCTTTGGCCAGCAAAAGTGTCTTTATCAGGCCTAATTTCAAATATGATAAGAGCAAATGCTTATATGGTCTTAAACAGAGGCTGCTTTAGTCACAGAATGGGATGCCCCGGGCAGGAATCGAGCTGGCAGGGTACAGTAGTGCTTTGGCCAGCAAAAGTGTCTTTATCAGGCTAATTTCAAATATGATAAGAGCAAATGCTTATATGGTCTTAAACAGAGGCTGCTTTAGTCACAGAATGGGATGCCCCGGGCAGGAATTGAGCTGGCAGGGTACAGTAGTGCTTTGGCCAGCAAAAGTGTCTTTATCAGGCCTAATTTCAAATATGATAAGAGCAAATGCTTATATGGTCTTAAACAGAGGCTGCTTTAGTCACAGAATGGGATGCCCCGGGCAGGAATCGAGCTGGCAGGGTACAGTAGTGCTTTGGCCAGCAAAAGTGTCTTTATCAGGCTAATTTCAAATATGATAAGAGCAAATGCTTATATGGTCTTAAACAGAGGCTGCTTTAGTCACAGAATGGGATGCCCCGGGCAGGAATCGAGCTGGCAGGGTACAGTAGTGCTTTGGCCAGCAAAAGTGTCTTTATCAGGCTAATTTCAAATATGATAAGAGCAAATGCTTATATGGTCTTAAACAGAGGCTGCTTTAGTCACAGAATGGGATGCCCCGGGCAGGAATCGAGCTGGCAGGGTACAGTAGTGCTTTGGCCAGCAAAAGTGTCTTTATCAGGCTAATTTCAAATATGATAAGAGCAAATGCTTATATGGTCTTAAACAGAGGCTGCTTTAGTCACAGAATGGGATGCCCCGGGCAGGAATCGAGCTGGCAGGGTACAGTAGTGCTTTGGCCAGCAAAAGTGTCTTTATCAGGCCTAATTTCAAATATGATAAGAGCAAATGCTTATATGGTCTTAAACAGAGGCTGCTTTAGTCACAGAATGGGATGCCCCGGGCAGGAATCGAGCTGGCAGGGTACAGTAGTGCTTTGGCCAGCAAAAGTGTCTTTATCAGGCCTAATTTCAAATATGATAAGAGCAAATGCTTATATGGTCTTAAACAGAGGCTGCTTTAGTCACAGAATGGGATGCCCCGGGCAGGAATCGAGCTGGCAGGGTACAGTAGTGCTTTGGCCAGCAAAAGTGTCTTTATCAGGCTAATTTCAAATATGATAAGAGCAAATGCTTATATGGTCTTAAACAGAGGCTGCTTTAGTCACAGAATGGGATGCCCCGGGCAGGAATCGAGCTGGCAGGGTACAGTAGTGCTTTGGCCAGCAAAAGTGTCTTTATCAGGCTAATTTCAAATATGATAAGAGCAAATGCTTATATGGTCTTAAACAGAGGCTGCTTTAGTCACAGAATGGGATGCCCCGGGCAGGAATCAAGCTGGCAGGGTACAGTAGTGCTTTGGCCAGCAAAAGTGTCTTTATCAGGCTAATTTCAAATATGATAAGAGCAAATGCTTATATGGTCTTAAACAGAGGCTGCTTTAGTCACAGAATGGGTTCCCCCGGGCAGGAATCGAGCTGGCAGGGTACAGTAGTGCTTTGGCCAGCAAAAGTGTCTTTATCAGGCCTAATTTCAAATATGATAAGAGCAAATGCTTATATGGTCTTAAACAGAGGCTGCTTTAGTCACAGAATGGGATGCCCCGGGCAGGAATCGAGCTGGCAGGGTACAGTAGTGCTTTGGCCAGCAAAAGTGTCTTTATCAGGCCTAATTTCAAATATGATAAGAGCAAATGCTTATATGGTCTTAAACAGAGGCTGCTTTAGTCACAGAATGGGATGCCCCGGGCAGGAATCGAGCTGGCAGGGTACAGTAGTGCTTTGGCCAGCAAAAGTGTCTTTATCAGGCTAATTTCAAATATGATAAGAGCAAATGCTTATATGGTCTTAAACAGAGGCTGCTTTAGTCACAGAATGGGATGCCCCGGGCAGGAATCGAGCTGGCAGGGTACAGTAGTGCTTTGGCCAGCAAAAGTGTCTTTATCAGGCCTAATTTCAAATATGATAAGAGCAAATGCTTATATGGTCTTAAACAGAGGCTGCTTTAGTCACAGAATGGGATGCCCCGGGCAGGAATCGAGCTGGCAGGGTACAGTAGTGCTTTGGCCAGCAAAAGTGTCTTTATCAGGCTAATTTCAAATATGATAAGAGCAAATGCTTATATGGTCTTAAACAGAGGCTGCTTTAGTCACAGAATGGGATGCCCCGGGCAGGAATCGAGCTGGCAGGGTACAGTAGTGCTTTGGCCAGCAAAAGTGTCTTTATCAGGCTAATTTCAAATATGATAAGAGCAAATGCTTATATGGTCTTAAACAGAGGCTGCTTTAGTCACAGAATGGGATGCCCCGGGCAGGAATCGAGCTGGCAGGGTACAGTAGTGCTTTGGCCAGCAAAAGTGTCTTTATCAGGCTAATTTCAAATATGATAAGAGCAAATGCTTATATGGTCTTAAACAGAGGCTGCTTTAGTCACAGAATGGGATGCCCCGGGCAGGAATCGAGCTGGCAGGGTACAGTAGTGCTTTGGCCAGCAAAAGTGTCTTTATCAGGCCTAATTTCAAATATGATAAGAGCAAATGCTTATATGGTCTTAAACAGAGGCTGCTTTAGTCACAGAATGGGATGCCCCGGGCAGGAATCGAGCTGGCAGGGTACAGTAGTGCTTTGGCCAGCAAAAGTGTCTTTATCAGGCTAATTTCAAATATGATAAGAGCAAATGCTTATATGGTCTTAAACAGAGGCTGCTTTAGTCACAGAATGGGATGCCCCGGGCAGGAATCGAGCTGGCAGGGTACAGTAGTGCTTTGGCCAGCAAAAGTGTCTTTATCAGGCTAATTTCAAATATGATAAGAGCAAATGCTTATATGGTCTTAAACAGAGGCTGCTGTAGTCACAGAATGGGATGCCCCGGGCAGGAATCGAGCTGGCAGGGTCCAGTAGGGCTTTGGCCAGCAAAAGTGTCTTTATCAGGCCTAATTTCAAATATGATAAGAGCAAATGCTTATATGGTCTTAAACAGAGGCTGCTTTAGTCACAGAATGGGATGCCTCACAGCAGACTTAAGATCAGTTCAGTATATATGCACAGTTAGTTACTATAAGCAGCCTGAAAACGCTAACAAAGGCTGGATGAAAAAAAAAAAATCTCCCTGTCAGCCAGCTCCGTTTTTCCTACCTTTCCCTGGCTTTCTGTCTGTCTCCTGTCTGTCTCCTGCCTGTCTCCTGCCTGTCTCCTGCCTGTCTCCAGCCTGTCCCTGTCTGTCCCTGTCTCCAGCCTGTCTAACTGCCTCAGCTACACAGCGTTCTGTCTGTCTGTCACGAATGCAATAGAGAAATGAGGAAAAGCAAGATGGCCGCCGTTAAATACCGCTGTGTGACGTCACCGGGCTTGCTGGCTGCTGATAGGCTGCATGTGACTGCCCCAGCTTGCACTGGCGCGGGATACATGTCCAGACATGTCCCGCCCGCCATCTTAGAATGCCTGTAATGTAAATGAATGGATGTTAAAGGAAAACTTCGAGTGATCGAATCGCGGGGAAATTCGGATTCGATCCGAATCGAATTTTTCCTGAAATTCGGATCGAATCCGGGTTCGTCCGGATCGATTCGCTCATCCCTAGTTGTAACAAATGCTTATCTTCAATAAAAATATTGTGGAAAAAAAAAAAAAAAAGTTTGGATCAGGAGGGACCCCCCACCCACCCGACCTGCTGAGAGGGGACAAATAAAGGAATACACAGTGACTGGTAGTTCTTTATTTTTCTTTATAACTGTATTTTTTTTTCTTTTTTATCTGCTTATGCAATGTTTTGGGGGGCCGAGAGCCAGCGGCGGGCTGGGGCCAAAAATCAGCCCTGGATTTTACCAGCCCCTGGCCGGCCCGTGACATCCCTGCTGAGCGCAGTTGTCAGCTCTCACAGGCAAAATGTACCTTTAAGTTCTAAAATCCAGGCAACAAACAGGGAAAAACACTTTTGGCCTATATAAAACTAATAAGCCTAGTCTCAGTCTGTTCAGTTAAGCATGCATGCTTTTGTGTTACTGACCCGGGTCTAGTCGATGAATTTAATGATGTCTACAAGCTGGGCCACAACAAGTCTCTTCCACCACCCTGAAGAACAGCAGGCTGGCTCCTCTCACAGCTCTCAGCAGCTGCCCTGGAAGACTTCTCTGCTTCCAGCAAGGATCAGGATAGCGTTCAGTCCCTCTATAACACTAATCTCCACACGACACACAGGACTCACTTCCACAAGGTCTTCCTCTGCTCTTTCAAAATGGAGGTCGATCCACTTCCTTCTTCTTCTTCTTCACAGAAACAAGCTGAGTCATTTCCTCCCTCTGATTGCAAGTTCCAGCCATAGCTTAGCTGCGTGGGGCAAACAGCGGCCCCTTGTGGCAAAACATCAACACAACAGTCTCCAGGTAATGACATCTGTTTTACTCTCTTACAGGTGATCCAGAGGTAATATGTTTATGTGATCCAGAGGTAATAGGTTTAGGTGATCCAGAATTAATAAGTTTAGGTGGGAAGATCTATGTAGCTGTAAACACTGAAGCCAGATCCTGTCACTATTACAGCTCATTAAAATCCTCATAAAGCACAAGCTTGGGGCTGCGGGACAATGAAATCAGATTGTTCTGTATTTAGTCTCATAGTAACACATTTATTATTTGCTAGAATAACGGGAACCCGCTGTGATGGAATAATGCTGCTTCCTGTATTGCAAGTGGAGAAGCAGCAGGACAACTTCTAATAGAAAGTCATCTATGGTGGTTCTCGGATTTCTATTACAAATATTTATAGCATAAAATGTAGATAGAATAGAATAACTTTAATTGCCAACTACACAGAGTGCACAATGCTTAATGGCAGCTTAGGGCAGGGATGGCGCCAGCACCGGGCAAACCTGGGCCCCTGGCATCTTCATGAGCCCACTCAGGCTCACACTCGGCCTGAGTATTATTTTACAGTGGACCCGAACCACCCAATCCAGGGTGCTGTGTGCAGACCGGCTCATGGTTGGCCTCAGCAACAGGGGATGGTCAGCAACAATGGAGAAGATGGAAGGGAATGGAGGACAAGTGATGGAAGCTCAGGGGGCGTGAGAACCAGGTGACAACTGACAAGCACTGGAGGGCGATCCGCAGCAGGAGAAGACCACTTTGTGGCAGCTGAGCTGAGAGGTGACATCATGTGACTCACTACTTTAGGGCCCACTAAGACTCCCATGCCCAAATGCCCCCACAAACCTGGAGCCGGCCCTGCAGAGGGGGTATACTAAGGGGCAGACACAATATTATCTATTGCAAAAAAGTTAAGCTGTGCATTATATCAGGGATGAACAACCTGTGACCTGGAGGCAGGGGCGGACTGGCCATAGGAAGCACAATAAAAATTCCCAGTGTGCCGCACCGATTTAGGGCCCCTAGGGCTGGGTGGAGCCTCCAATATGCAGCCCACCTACCGAGGAGCCTAGACACTGCTTCTAGCACCTAGCCTCTCTTCCCATACTTGGATCCTATTGTAACCCATCAGCCAAGACCCGGAGCGGACCTTCACCACCATAGTCACGCCGGGGGTCAAACATCAGCATATGTCTGCTGGGGGTGGAGTCAAGGCATGAACTGGGTGGGACCAGATATAAAAGCCTTTAGGGCATTGGAGGATGAAGGGAGCCTGGCTGGGTAGGTAAGTAGGATGAGGGTGAGGAGGAGGCGGAATGATAGCACTGCACAACGCTTCTTCAACCCTCTCTGCTTCCACCGGGACTACATTCTACGTCCTGGTCACGTCTGTGCCAAACATCAGCTGGTTGGGGGTGCACAGGGGTGGGGGCAGTTGGGAGAAGAGGACCAGCTGATGGAGGAAGGAGGAAGCATGGCTGGGTAGGTAAGTATGATAAAGATGGGACATAGAAAGTAGGTGGCATGGCACCTGTTCTGCTGGCAAAACTGGGCCACCAGCACCGGGCCAGGGGCAGCTGCCATTGCTACCTCTATGGTATGCAGTGCCGGCCCCAGGTTTATGTGGTCTCATGTGGTCTCACTGGGCCCCTTTGTGGTGAAGAGTCGCGTCAAATCACTGAGGGACATCCCAAATCTGGATGCCCGCTAAGGATCAAAAGAAAAGAAAAGCCTTTTTTAAAGCGGACCCTCACTCTGAATAAGAGCCTATCTTATATGTTTCCCACATCCTGTACATGCAGATTGCCCACATTAAAAATCATTCTATATGCACCTACTGCATGTTATAAGTCTTTAAACATCCAAGATGGCGGCTCGCGGAGCATCAGGCAGCCTGCAAACAGGAAGTGTGTTTTTAACGGTGTCACTCTGCATCCTGGGATTGCTGTCCTTTCCCTGACCCCAGCTTTGCTCTGTCTGAGCATAGCACAGCTATAACCCTGCCCCTTGTACTTTATCCCACTCTCTTCTCCTCAGCATGTGATGCTTCTGAGCCAAGATGGCGGTGCCCGTATCCGAGAGTCCTGAACAGAGTTGCAGGACAATGGGCGATAGAATGATAAGGGCCTTATTTATCAAGGGCTAGCGCCAGGTAGTGTCTGACGAGCGCCAGGTACCGCCAGCTAACGGCGGCTACCAACTCAAGTACGCCCGGCGGCGGTCACAATGACGCATTTATCACGCTAAATGAGGCTAGTGCCGGCGAGAGCGTCAGCTAGCGCGGGATTCATCATGTAGCTGACTACAACGAACAGCGCCGCTACTAATCCCATCACAGCGCCAGGTATGACCTGTCGCTCCCTGGCGCTCTCCAATGCATTTCAATGGAGCAATCTTTAAATATTCATAATTAATTGAGTTTATGTTTTTTTTTTTTTTTTTTTTTAACTGTCAAAAACTCTGTGACCACTACGGCAATGTTAGATATTTTTTTAAAGGTAAAAAAAAAAAAAAATGTGCAGAATTGATATTACATGTCTGATATTCATGTATTCATATTACAAAATGTTTAGAAAAACTTGTATAATTTTTACATTAAAAAAAAATGGTTGTTTGGGGGTTAAAAACTACTTTACACACATCGCCGCCAGCGCTCTGGGGTTTAAACAAGGAATTCACAGCGCAAGAAATTTTTGAGCGTGATTTGTTAATGAATCTGCAGCAAGCCGTTCGCTCTGGCCATTCGCTGTCAGGCGCACCCATACAACGCGGAACCTGTGAAACAGCGACCCCTAACCCCGTATTCAACATTACCGCACACCGACTGAGTCGCTGTCAACAAGCAAACCCCGGCCAAGCACAGCGAATACTAGCTGGCGCTGTGAAAATCACGCTACTGGCGCTCATCTGTCGCTACCTGGCGCTATTAATGAATCGGCCTCTAAGTAAGCGACTAAAAACCTAAAATATATTAATGTTAGATGCTGGGGAATAGTTTTTTAAGGGTTTTGGCTTTTCATGAAATGATGCTGAAGGTCCGCTTTAACAGGCGCCGCCGCTTGATAAATCAGGCTCCCCGTTGTGCAGAATTATTAGGAACAGTATTTTAATTTGTAGGAAAAAAAAATCCTGTTACCATTGAAATGTTTGCACAATAAAATGTGATTTCAACTCGGTTAATCGGTTGGAGAAAATTATCCTGACTGTCATTTCATCAAACCAGAGAAAAAAATATAATTTGCTGAATAATTTTGAATGCGGTTAAATGAACGATGAGAAAGCGAAGAAAATAGGGAAATAGGGTAAATGGCTGTGAAATGTAATGAGATACATTCGGAGGTTGTGGTGAATAAGAAGCCTGTTTAAATACCATTCCATCCTCTCCCCAACACGGCTCACTGTTGACCTTAGCTAAAGTCAATAGCAGATTATGGAGAGGCTCAGAGGCCGCGAATGGTCTCCAGGTACAGGGATGGCTGCACACCGCTATTTATTATACGGTAAAAGGCAGAGGAAGGCCCTCAAGGCAAGAGAAAGAGATCGGAGGAAATGGCTCCTTGGGGTCTATAAGCACATGTTCCCGTTATACTGTCATTTAAAACAATCTCCAGCTATTCCCTTATGCCGCTCGTTGCTGAGGAATACATGGCAGGAATCTGGCTAATGTGCTGTAAAAGGATCAGTAAGACGATGGGGCATATGTGTGTATTGTATGCAGGGATGGATTATGAGGGGTGCGCACCACTTGCCCTGCAAAGGGGGCCTCCACCAACCTTTGGGTTATGGCATACCCCCCAAGTGTCTCTGATTTGGAAGCGCTGTCCCTCTTTTAAAGTGGACCAAAACCCACCCTGGGGTCTATGAGACTCTAGGGCAGGCTAACTCGCTTCCCATGGGGCATCCAGAATCAGGATGACCCGCTGTGTCAGACCCCTGATAAAGGGATAGCGGGGATGCGGCCGGTTCCAGTGCATGCGTCGTTGGACCGGGAAGGATGGTGAGTTTTCAGGCGACCTAGGGGGGTTTGACACAGCGAATCTGGATGCCCTGTGTGGAGTGAGTATGCCTGCCCTGGAGTCTCATAGACTCCTGGGTGTTTTTTGGTTAAAATAGGGACAGCCCCTCCAAATCAGGGACACTTAGGAGGTAGCCACACCTGCTTTAATACATTATATGGCAGCAATGAGTCTGTTATTAAAATGTAAACAGCACATGGCTGGCTGACAGCTTTAGACAATGTGTGACTGATCTCTCCATCACAGAGCTGTGATGTCGAGGTTACAATGAAGAATTCTGCATCCATGTTTTTTTTGCATTATTAATCAATAATTTAAAGCAATCCAACACCCATTTTTTAAGACATGGGTAATATTTGCAGCACACAGGGGGTTGGACATATGCCCTGCAAATGGGGCCTCCACCAACCTTTGGGTTATGGCATACCTCCCAAGTGTCCCTGATTTGGAGGGGTTTGGAGGGGTTGTCCCTCTTTTAAAGTGGACCAAAACCCACCCTGGTGTCTGTGAAACTCTAGGGCAGGCTAACTCGCTTCCCACGGGGCATCCAGATTCAGGATGACCTGCTGTGTCAGACCCCTGCTAAAGGGATAGCGGGGATGCGGCCGCTGCTAGTGCATGCGCTGTTGGACCGGGAACGATGGTGAGTTTTGAGCACAGCTATTGATCCCACCTGACTGCAGCATACAGAATGACGCTACCCACCCCTGCACATACACCCTTGCTTGTTGATTGGCCATCTACAGTCACATGACTGGGGACCAGTTTCCCCAAGGAAGCACAGGGGATGTAAGGGAACAACGGCCAAACTGAGCTTGTGGGGGTTGTGCGCAGGGACTTTGGCTATTGGAGTTCCAAGCCCCCCTTGTGCTGCAAACAGTACCCATATCCTATAAAATGGGTGTTGGATTGCTTTAAATTATTGATAGATAATGCAAAAGAAAACATGGATGCAGAATTCTTCATTGTAACCTCAACATCACAGCTCTGTGATGGAGATATCAGTCACACATTGTCTGAAGCTGTGAGTCAGCCATGAGCTGTTTACATTTTAATAGCAGATTTATTGCTGCCATATAATGTATCATAGCAGGTGCAGCTTGTGTTACAAGTGTCACAGCAGCCACAGCTTGGCTGTTACAATGTGTAACACGGCAGTGAGCTCTCTGACTTTACAATATAAGAGCATGGCCCATCTCTGCTTGTTACATTGTACAGCAGTTGTAGTGTATTTAAAGTAATTACTCAATTTCTTCATGTAACTAATTATGCCATTGATGTTGGAATCAAGCCTGTAGAGGTATCTCCAAGAGGGATTCCCGGCTCCATGTACATAAACAGTAGTCCTAACCAAGGCTTCAGAACTTTCAGATCAGTCTTAATTCCGGAGCTGGAGTCTAAGTAATAATTTGGGAGCTGGATCGAGGGCACATGGGACCGTCAGTGACCTTTGGAGGTTGTAGTATGGTAGGAAGTACAGCACTACACAAGCAAACTTTCACTGACCATCCGAGGTCATGGGGAGCTAGGGTTTTCAATATAAGAATACAGATGTAACAAAAACTTTGGCCCTTATTTATGAAGGAATAGCGACAGGTAGCGACTGGTGAGCGACCGGTAATGACGGGCACCGCCACGAGAACGCCGGCTCCCCACCACAATCACACATTTATCAAGCCGATCTTGCTTAGCGACTGAGATAGCGCCATGTAGCCACTCATTCATCATTATTCCAGCCTCAGCCCACAGACCTTGAACAGCGACAGGTATGACCTCTCGCTACTTGGCGCTCTCCAATGCATTTCAATGGAACAATCTTTAAATATTCATAATTAATTGTTATAATTTTTTATTTTTTTTTTAAATGTGACATATTCTGTGACCACTTGTTAGATAATATTTTTAAGGGAAAAAAAATAAAAAATTGTGCAGAATTGATATTACAGGTCTGATAGTATTGTATTCATATTACTAAATTATTTAAAATATGGTGGTTTGGGGGTTAAAAAACTAATTTTAACACATTGCCGCCAGCGCTCTGGGGTTTAAACATGCATTTCACAGCGCTTGAATTTTTTGAGCGTGATTTTTTGATGAATATGGTGGGAGCCGGTCGCTCTGACCAGTCGCTATCATGCGCACCCATACATCGTGGAACCTGTCAAATAGCGACTTCTAACCTTGTGTTCAACAATACTGCACACCGACTGAGTCGCTGTCAACAACCGAACAATGGCCAAGCACAGCGACTACTAGCGGGCGCTGTGAAAATACCGCTACAGTCGCTCAACTGTCGCTACCTGCCGCTATTAATGAATCGGCCTCCCCATCTACTAACATAGGACTTCAACTGAGTCCTTTCATATGCAGTCATCAACTGCAACATATTCAAAAGCTTGCACACAAGAGTTCGTAACCAACGCAAGTAAGAAAATGAAGCATATATAGGAATGCCTCCCCGGGGGGGGGGGGGGGGGGGGGAAAGGAGAAGGGATAAGGAAAAACAAAAACAAAACAAAAAAAAAGGGGGGAGGGGGAAACGAGAAGAAGACAATAAAAGAAAAACAAGGAGTAATCAATAAACCGGAACCTGAGTAAGCCGAGATATTACTCCCACCTTCAGATATTTAAATGATCAATAAGTGCCGGTCAAACGAATTAGGTAGAAATCGTTAACCCAAGGTTCCCACACTTCTTGGAACTCCTCCATTTTGTTAGTATGAATAGCCGAAAGTTTCTCCATAGCCATTAAATTGCTTACCCTATTTTTAAATTCCTTAAAGCCTAACGTGGGAGTTTTCCACGCTCTAGCAATGGACTTTTTCGCAGAAGTGCAAATATGATATATTAACTGTCTATGCTTAACATTACTATTTGCGAGAGGTTCATTTAACAGGGCTATCCACGGGTCCAGACATATTTCTCCCCACAATCTTACTAATAATTCCAAACACTTTAACCCAAAAGCTCCTTACTACAGCTCCACCAAATATTTCCATAGGTTCCCAAGTCAGTACACCCACGAAAGCACTGTTCCCGTGCCAGTCCCTGCATACGCGACAATTGCTCCGGTACCAGGTACCACCGAAGTGTAACTTTCAAATTTGCCTCTATTGCCATGACAGAAGCCCCCTTCCCGAATAAAGCTAGCCACATCCTTCGCCACTGTTCTGGTTCCCTGCCCTCACCGAGTTCCAATTCCCATTTGTCTCTATATGGAAGAATGCCTCGACTGTTCCCTGAAATTAGCGATTGATAGATGACTGACACGGCCCCCCTCCCCTTAGGATCTTTCCTGCAGCGTGTTTCATAGAATGTCATACTGTCTAACTTTGGACAATTCTTAACCAGTTGTTTTACAAAATGAGCTACTTGCAAGTAGCCAAAGAATTCACTAGCCCGAAGGCCATATTGTTCCCGGAGTTGCTGGAAGGAGGCCACCCCGATCCCTGAAAACAGTCTGGTAAGCATCGAATCTACGCTTCCCTCCATCTACTGAATATTAAAGGGTCCATGGTACCTGGGGGGAACATAGGATTACCCCATAAGGGCATCAGCGGTAAATGGGGAGAGGCCAGACCCCCTGAAAATTTAACATCATCCCACAATCTTAAGGTATGAGCCAAGATAGGATTGTCACTTTGGTATCTATTCTTAGGCGTAAGCCATAACAGATCTCTAACTTCTAGCGGGTAGGATAATGAGCCCTCTATCCGGACCCAACTAGGGATATCCTTGGTTATATGATAGGATAGCAATTGCGCAATCTGCGCTGCCTGAAAATATCTTCTAAAGCATGGGAACCCCACACCCCCTGATCCCTTTAATTTAATCAGAACCCGACCAGCAATTATCTGCTTTTTCCCGTTCCAAAGAAATAATATTAGCCATTTCTGAAGATCCTTTAGGAACTGAGACGGGATATAAACTGGTAAGGTCCTGGCCAAATAAAGGAATTTTGGTAATAAATTAATTTTTCTATTTTGCCCAGCCAGGATAAATTATATTCCCGCCACTTTGTCAATAAGGCAATGAACTTCCTACGCAAAGGCATATAATTTGCAGCAAACAGAGCATTGTAATCTTTAGTCAAATTTATCCCCAGGTATTTAATAGCTTTGTCTTCCCAACTAAAATCATAATTAGATTGAAGTTGTTGCCATTCTCTAAAGGAATATTAATGTTCAATGCTTTCGATTTGGCTGTATTAACATGAAGGCCTGACACCTCAGCGAAGTGTGCTAGTGTGCGTAATAAGTTTGGTAGAGTGACATAAGGTTTTGAGATAAACAACAAAACATTATCTGCAAAGAGGCAGAGTTTATGATGTGTACCTCCGATCTCTATCCCAGTGATATCCGAAGATTCCCTAATCAGGACGAAAAGCAAAGGGGACGACGGACATCCCTCTAGCAAGATTAAATGAGTTAGATTTGTAACCGCCATATTTACCAAATGCTGAGGAGGCATTATATACAGTTTTCAAAATTCCTAGAAATTTAGGGCCAAAGCCCTATTTTTCCAATAAGCTAAAAAGATATTCCCACAAAACCGAATCAAAAGCCTTTCTGATATCTAATGATAGAAACAAGACAGGCAATCCCCTTTCTCTAGCAATATGAGATATCTGTATCACCCTTCTAAGATTACCCCCTGCTTGTCACCCTGGAATGAAGCCTGTCTGGTCATTATGAATTAATTGGGGTAAATAAGAAGACATTCTATCGGCTAGAATTTTGGTCAGAATTTTTATATCCAAATTTAGAAGGGAGATTGGCCTAAAATTAGACCATATGGTATTATCAGCATCTGGTTTCGGTAGTATGCTTATGGACGCCATTAAGGATTCCTGTGAAAATGACCCACCTTTCCTAATAGCATTAAGTGCAGCTGTTAACTTTGGAGCCAATATAGCACTAAATGTCCGATAATATGCCGCAGAAAAGCCATTAGGTCCTGGCCTCTTATTTATCTTAAGATCCCCTATCACTTTCAACACCTCTTCCATGCTAAAATCCTTTTCCATGAGTTCCCTTAGCTGTTCTGGCAAATCCGGAATAGTAGCACCCACCAGAAAGTTCAGTATCTTATCTAATTTTGGAGGATGGGGGTTGGAGTATAATTTAGAAAGCTGAGATCGAAAAGTATCAACTATTTTAATGGGATTACTCGTTAGAACACCTCTATCACTTCGTAATCTAATCGGACACTAGTGTTGATCAGGCGTTTTCAATCTCTTAGCCAGCAGAGAGTCAGGTTTGTTTGCCTTGCAATAATATTTATGTTTGACCCACCTCAAAGTGTTCTCGGCCTTACCCGCTAGCGCTAAATTAAGATCTCTGGTTACTTGATTCAGCTTAGCATGAATTGTCGGAGACATAAAAGTTTTCGCTTTCCCCGTTAAATCTAAGTATTCTTTTTCTAGCCTTTCCACACAGGCTGCTCTTTCCTGTTTCCGTCTGGATGCTAATTGTATTAATTTACCCCTTATAGTTGGTTTGTGAGCCTCCCAACATATCACAGGCGAATTCTCAGGTGTCTCATTTAAATTAAAGTATTCCTCTAATGTCTCAGTAATTGACTGGGATATCCCTGGATCAGACAGTAAGGAAACATTTAAGGACCATAAAGATCCAAACGGCCTACTAAAAAGAGAGTCAAGCCTAAGAAATAGTCCCTCATGGTCTGACCAAGGAATCAGGGTTATTTTAACATTTTGTAACTGTGCCAGAGTGTCTATAGGCAGAAAAATATGGTCTATTCTGGTAAAGACTCCATGTGGATGCGAATAGTAAGTAAAATCTTGGGTACCTGGGGGGGCCTCCCTCCAGCAACCCGTCAACGAGTAGGTGTCAAGCAGGTGTCTGAACAATTTAGAACTCGCTAAGGCCTTGGCGCAGATCGTATTGTTCTTTGTAGACAATCTGTCCAGAAAAGGGTTCAAAACCAGATTTGAATCTCCACAAATAATCATTTTACCTCTAGCCACTGACATTACAACCTTGAAAAAGTTTGATAAAAATGAGACCTAATTAGTATTTGGGGCATAGTATTTGACCACCGTCACCTCCACATCTTGTAGTTCACCCACTAATATCAAGTATCTACTCTCTGGATCACTTACCTCTTTTCTGCATTGGAACTGGGTCCCTCTCCTGAAAGCTACCATCACCCCCTTCTGCTTTGGACCTGCACATGCCAAATGAACCTGTGGATATTTAGAATCAAAAAATTTTGGCTTAGAGGTGACCGAGAAGTGTGTTTCCTGAAGGCATAGGACATTTAAAGAAAAAATTGTGGTCATGATAAGGCACTTAGTATAACCTTAGTATTTTAGAAGAAAAACAAGAGAAAAGGGTAAAAAAAAAAAATAAAGGGAAGGGGTGAATGGGAAAAGCAGGTAGGAGAAAGAAGTAAGGGGAGGTAATAAGAGAGGGGTCCTGGGGAGAGTGATAAAAAATACTATCGCCTAGATAAAAACTAAATGACAAGAAGACAGGTAGCAGGCTCACCAAACTTAAGAGGAACCAGCCTCCTAAATCCCACAGATATCACTGCGAATATAGAACTCAATGGGCAGCCCACCACTGTCCACCGAATCTTCTCTGTGTACTGTCTCTAGCACCCTAAATATTAAGGGATCAGAGACAGTCCAGATATCATCCACTATCGCTGTTCCAGAGTGAGTAGTTTGGAACCACAAATAGGTGTATCAAGGTAGGATCAAAAGGTATGTCCTTTATGGTTCTACTGGAGGGCGTCATGTCAATGCCGCCGGACAAGCGAGGGTAGAATATACAATTATAAGCTCACTTCTTAGAACTTAAACATATCCCAAATAAAGCTCACTTTCTACAGCATTATAACAATATAAGTGAAGAAGCATCTAGAGACATTAAGATAAAGCTTATAAAAAAGTAGCCTATAACCTGGAAATTACGATTAACACTTTATGCTAATATAAGAACAATCATAACAACTTTAAACAGCTAGTGAAATAAGAGCAGACATATAAAAAATACTAAAGAACGCCTCCTATCCCGGATAAGGTCTCCAGACCTTGGGGTGAGGGCAAAGGGATCCGCAATAGACATCGCCCCAGAGACTTCAAGTGTCCCCAAAAGAAGAAATCCAACGTTTCTGCCTGTTGTAGTACGTTTGCCTGCACGTTGTAGCTTGGGTGACTCCTCGACATATCTGGGGGATTTCGAGGAGGTGACCTTTGATATATTTAACGATGTTAAATGTTGCTGTAGCTCTTCCAGAGACACCGCAGAGTAGTGGGAACCTTCATATGCAAAGGAGACCCAAAATGGAAAGCCCCATTTTATTTTGTGATCCCGAAGAATAGCAAGCAGTGGTTTCAGCTCTCTCCTTCTCACCATCGTGGCCCCTGAAAGATCAGAATAGACTTGGTACTTTATTCCCTGAAATTCCAGATTTACCGCATCACGTGCTGCTTTCTGTATTCGCTTCTTTGTACTATAGTAGTGAAATTTTACTATAATGTCCTGAGGGGGATCTTCAGGTGGTCTGCGAGGGCCCAGGGCCCTATGAGCCCTATCTATCTCCAGCCTCTCTGCTGGAATTCCTGGTGCCAGTTCCTGGCAGAGCGCTATGACTACAGCTCTGGTGTCCTCCATATGCTCTGGAAGCCCCCGGAATCTCAAATTCGGCCTCCTGTCACGATTTTCAATGTCCTCCAGCTTAGTGTTCAAAATAGCATTATCCCATTTCAACTGCAGTAATTCTGTCTCTAACACCTCCTTGACTGAGAATACTTCTCCCAGCTTTTTATCCAGCTTGAGTAAGCCACAAGAGACCTTTTCCACCTCTGCAGTTAGATGCTGCATAAAAATCTTGTTGTTGGTGGACAGTGCTGTCTGCAGCATATGCTCAATCTTAGGCAAAAGATCTCCTCTCACCTCTTTCTGCGTAGAAGGGTCAGCCTGAGTAAAGTCTCCTGTTCACTCACTAAGAATGAGGCTTCGCTGGACTCCATCTCCTCCATCTCTGCAGCTGTCAGGACATCCGCCATCTTGGCTCCGGAGCCGCCGTCCCCGCAGTCTGCAGCAGTGCCCGAACCTCCCGCACCTCCTCACACCCCTGGCCGTTCGGTCCTGGTAAGTGTCCCTCTCGTTCGCCGACCTCAACGCCTGAGTCTGTGAGCCGCCAGCCGCAGTAACATCCTCAACTTGTCCGGCGGGCGCGGAGTGCTCTTAGTATGCTGCCATCAGCCCGCCGCGCGCATGCACCTCTCTCTCCCATACATTTCAATGGACGTTACATTTATTCCCTTTAAACAGGGATTTCTTTTAATATTTTTTTTTGTTTTGTATTAAATCATTGTGTGGCCTCTCCTGGCTTATTTAAAGTCATTTTTGAAAACTTGATTTTTTAATTTTTTATGCAGAATTTTCATTACAGGTCTGATATTAAAGTGTTAATGTCACAATGTAATAACAATGTCATTTCATGTGTTTTCGCTTTGTTACTGGTGGATATGTGTTCAAAAACAGACTTTAATCACACATTAGGGTCGATTCAAAGAAACATGTAACAGCTTTGATTTTGGTGCCAATCATCCTATTTTTCCCGAACGCTCGTGCGTTCGTATGAACTTGCGAGTGATTGTATAAGCAAATAAGTTTCTATCCTAAAATGTCCGTCCGTTCGTATGGCAGTTCGGGAATCAGACCTATGTCAGTTTCCATCCTGAATTTTCCGTTTCATTTCTCAGGTTGCAACATTGGTTTTGCCCTTTTTCCTTTTTTGTCTGGACGTAAATCCTTCTGATCTTGCGGCTGCGCACTACAAACTTACCTCATTAAAGTGCATTCTAAATATTTGGTCTTTTATTTTTCTTTATTTCATTCATTTTGTAGTAACCAACCATTAATGAATGCATTTGCATAAGTAAATCTTACTTTGTTTCATTTTTAGTTAACTTGCATTTTTTACTTGTGGATTTAATTTTAATATTTTGGCTTCAAATGGTACAACTTAAAATTTTGGGTGTGGTTACCCACACCCTCTACATACAGATTGCTCTCAAATATAAAAAAACACCCAGCAACTTCTGCATGTTATGAGTCTAGAAACAGCCAAGATGGTGGCTCAGGTATTCTCGGGCAGCCTGCAAACAGAAAGGGCCTTGTGACTGTGTTGCTCTGCATTCTTTGATTTCTGACCTTTCCGTGCCCCCAGCTCTGCTGTGTCTGTGCAAAATACAGCAGTAACCCACATCCTGCACTTTATCCCGCTCTCCTCTCCTCAGTAAGTGTGATGCATCTGACCAAAGATGTGCTTAAATAATTAAACAAAGCAAAGGTAAACAACTACACCAATAAATGCAATCTAAAAATATTATTCTAGTACATTCATTTTAAAATAAATAACAAAGGACATAAGTTTCTTTAATTAACGCAAATATATTGCAAAATAAAGGTTTACATGCAAAGGACTAATTAAGGTCCACATTAAAATGCTTTTATAAGGCATACATGAATCAGGTATGCATTGCCATACAATTTATGGCCTCGGCCATGCTGATACATGCAGTTCATTGGAGCTCAAGACGCGCAGACTCCTCCACATAGCCAAAAAACCTGTTCAAGAACAGCAATCCGACTGCTAAAAGGTGTCGCCAGTGGCTTTCTTTTAAAACGTATTTAGAGGTTGGAAAACTGTTCTCTGAATCACACGGAAACACATCCGATTATCCTAAGTTTTACGTTTTGATCCTAAGTTTTAGGATTTGATCCTAAGTTTTAGGATTTGACGTTTTAGGATTTGAAGTTTTAGGATTTGACGTTTAGGATTTTTACGTTTTGATCCTAAAATTTAGGAACGAACTTCCGATGATCGTAAGAGCATATACGCATTCGAACGTAGGCTCGTGCGAGTCGGAAATGGCCAAAAAAACATGAAAAAATGACTAACACCCACCCAAACTTACGATTTTCGATCCGAAATCAATTAACTTTTGCTCTTTGAATCGAGGGGATTGTCTGGCAGAGCCCAGAGCGGGCTACAGCGACACAATTTTGAGCACCGGCGCTGTGTGAGACTGTTTTTTTGACGAATATGGTTTGAGTCGCTCACACTGAGCAGTCTCTACCGTTTGCTCCCATATAGCGCTGTACTGGTGTTATAGCGACTCACACATCAAATTCATCAATGCCGGCCATGTTACTACAGCGACTGAGGCACTCTGTAATAGCGACTCACGGCCGATCAGAGCGACCACTGGCGGTCGCTCTTAGCGCCGCTGTACAGACGCTCATCTGCTGGTACCTGGCGCTAGTAATGAATCAGCCTGTAAGACTCAATCAAACTAATGCTGGCAGCATATGTCAAGAGCCAGACCTGCACAGAAGAAAAGAATCACATGTCGAAAGTACATCACTGTTACAAGACGCCCAAGCTGAGAGGAGGAAAGGGGGTCTGCAGCCTGAATACCCGCCTGCGGCTCCTACGCATTCCCTGGTCTCTTACCCAGTGTATAAAATGAAGTAACTTGAATCTGGGTTGTTTAACTTTTTATTTAAGCGGTAGGTGTAAAGCTAAAATACCAACCCTTAGTATCGGGAGTACAGTACACAACGGCAAAATAGCATTGCTATACACTGCACACATATGACAATAATAACTATGCAAAATATGGCTATGCATGGCAGATGAATGAAGGCTAGCATGGCCTAATACATATGCAGGAGTACAGTATGATGTACCAAAAGTACATGTGTGTGGCCCATATAGGACTAACTGCAGCACAGGAATATATAACGCTGTCCTTATTATTTACTTCAGTATGGTAGGTAGTGTTATTTAGTTGTTAGGATAGTATCACATATTGCTATTTTTGCATATATATGCATTGCACGTGATTTGAGGTTTACATAGTGTTTTTTGGATAATTGAGGTAGAATAATTTATTTGGCACTTATGCACTTTCAAGTTCAGCCAGGTTTAACTCATTTATACTGATGGTGATTAGATTTCATTAGACACCTCTTCCCACTGCCCCCACCAGATGTCTCCCTTCCTTCTTGTCCATTGTCTTTAATGTTTTTTAAACTTGTCCAATGTATGTTACATTTTCTATCAAATACAAATAAAAATATTTATTTTTAAATAGTAACAGCGGTGGTGCCATGGTTTAATGGGTGGTTGGGCATGTAGTGGGACTTGCCTTAATAAATTTTCTTAACGCTAGAATATAATTACTGTATTTTCGCTCCAATTTTCCCCTTTGAATGTAAAAAAATAAATAAATAAAAGAAAAGACAACTAACTTACACAGACACAGTCCACTCCACTCCCGGCTTCCCAGAACCGGTGCTACGTGCCGATAACATGTGTGTGTATGTCGCAGTGGCAGACAGGCAGGTGGCCATGCGCCGGTAACATACATGTGTGTGTGTGTGTGTGTGTGTGTGTGTGGTGGTGTCAGACAGCTGTTCCTCCATTATCTGGTATGGGGGGGGTTCCATGCTGTCAGTAACTGGGTAACTGGATATGTAATACTGCCACACTGTCTGTAATGGGGGATGGGGGGATTCTGCCACACTACCTGTATTGGGGGGGTTGCCACACTGCCTGTATTGGGGAAATTGGGTGGGGGGGGTTCTGCCACACTGCCTGTATTGGATTGGAGGGGATTCTACCTCTCTGCCTATAGGTGTTTGGGGGGATTCTGTACCACTGCCAGTAATGGGGTGATTGGGGGGTTTCTCCACACTGCCTGCTTCCGTGTTCATGAAAGCTGGATTAAGAACCAGGGGAAACTTGGGAAACTACACACCAGGTATAGTGGACCTGCTCAGTAAAAGTAAGGCAGTAATAAGCAATTTTTCTAAAGAGGCTGTCATCTACAAAAGCCTCAGTAGGAGGTGCTGTTAGCAATGTAAATCTATGGGGTAACAGAACTCAAGTGCAATGTGCTACATATAGAATACAATGGAATTGGAATCCTATAAGTATAATGAACAAAGGGACACGGTACTATAACAAAAGGAGTAAAAGAAACATTTTTAAAATTAAAAGAAAAACAATTAACAAATGAGAAGGGAAGGAAGGAGCATGAAAGGAGGAAGCAAGGGGATCATCACTGGATCTTTCATTTTTAGATTTCATAGTATGAATACAATAAAATGATAATGAAGCAGGTGGGACGTTAACCACCTCTGCAGACCTTTTCTTGATGTCAGAATCTGATTGGCTGATCTGTGTGCGGTCACACATAGATAAGGCTCCCCAGTCCTCAGCTCCCATTAATGCGAATGTCAACCGTTAGGTAGAAAGGCATGCAGATTTCCAGGAAGACAATCTCTCCCTGTTATGAGAGCATGCCTGTAACAAAAATTGTTTCTGTGTTAAGCAAAGCTGGATTAAGAACCAGGGGAAACTTGGGAAACTACAGACCAGGTATAGTGGACATGCTCAGTAAAAGTAAGGCAGTAATAAGCAATTTTTCTAAAGAGGCTGTCATCTACAAAAGCCCTAGTAGCCTCGATAGTGCTCCTTTAAGAGAGCATGAATGGCATGCTTGTCTGTAAGCAAAAATAGCTTCTGTTTTTAAGTGGACCAACACCCTCCCGTGATCGGCCCGGGAATCTATAAGATTCCCAGACCGATCAGCCCCCTGACTGCTGTGTGAAAACCCCCAGAAACCCCGAAATCCCTACCCGATCCTCGATCCAGCAGCGCCCGGCGCGTCCCTCTAGCAGGATGCACACCCGCGCCGGCCGTCTGTGAATGGCCGGCGCGAGCGCGCCCTGTAACGCGCCCAGTGACGAGTGGGAGGCGGCGGCGGGCGCGCTCTCTTGTCCGTCGCTGCCTCCCGCTTGTCCGTCGGCGGGGATTGGCAGCGGCGGTCACATGGGAGCGAGGAGAGGTGAGTTTTTCAGGGTTTCTGGGGGGTTTCATACAGCGGGGCACCCCCGATCGGGGTGCCCCGCCGGAGTGGACCAAAACCCAGGATAGTCAAAATCCTGGGTGTTGGTCCACTTTAAGGAAAGTTGGATTTAGAACGGGGGGAAACTTGGGAAACTACAAACCAGGGATAGCAATCTAGCCAGAGTGGACATGCTCAGTAAAAGTAAGGCAGTAATTATACTAAAGAGGCTGTCATCTACAAAAGTCTCAGTAGGTGGTGCTGTTCGCAATGTAAGTCTATGGGTTAATAGAACTCAAGGGCAATGTGCTACATATATAGGACACAATGGAATTGGAATCCGATAAGTATAATGAACAAAGTGGTTAACTGGTAGGGGTGCACCGCCTAAGTATATACCAATCTAATTGTATGCTCACCTAAATCAATTAACTCAACCACACCTGGAGTGGACGTGCAATATGCACACCTTCCTCCAAAAGGAAGCACCACTGAAATCTCAATCAAAATTTAATGCTTTATTAGTACAAAAATTAAAAATAAGCAACATACAAACACCACAAGACGAGTTAAAAACCAGCGGTATGGCCAACGACCTATCCTCAATATAAGTTGGCCAACAAGGGCTAACCAATATAAATCTCTAGACCATGGGTGAAAAAACTACATAAATACTAATTTATACAGAGAGTATAATGCCCTATCTAATTGTCTTTTGTGCCGACACAAAGGAAGGAAGGAAGGTGTGCATATTGCACGTCCACTCCAGGTGTGGTTGAGTATAATGAACAAAGTGACATGTTACTATAACAAAAGGAGTAAAAGAAAAAAAAAAAAAATTAAGAAAAACAATTAGCAAATGAGGAAGAAAGGAAGGAGCAAGAAAGTGAATAAAAGGAGCAAAGGAATCCTCATTGGATCTTTTATTTTTTGATTTCATAGTATGAATAAAATAAATGATTATGAAGCAGGTGGGATTTTAACCACCTCTGCAGCCCTTTTCTTGATGTCAGGATCTGATTGGCTGATCTGTGCGCGGTCACACATAGATAAGGCTCCCCCATTAATGTGACAATGTCAGCCGTCAGGTAGAAAGACATGTAGATTTCCGAGAAGACAATCTCTCCCCGTTACGCCCGGGTGGGCCTTGCGTTTGAAGCGGCGCTGATTGTTATTCAGACGCGGCGCCTTCTCTCTTAATGGTATCTGGATAATGAATACATATTCAGAATGGAAGGCGGTGATCAATGGACGCATGTCAGATCATTAAATCTAAATTACTTTAACATTTTATCCCCGTTCAGGCAGAATAAATCCGCCATGGAGCTTATTACCAATTCATTATAGGGCCTTTTTCATCGTAACCTTTCTATGCAAATATCACGCATCCTGCCGCTAAACACAGGTTTTTTCTGTTTCGCCGTATTACACCGTCTAAATGAAATTGAAACAATTAAAATCAAATAAATCAGTTTCAGCTGTTCCCCGGATACTGCCGAAGCTCTAATATCTGCAGGAAATAATAGGGGCATTTTTAATATATGCTGATTGCACGCCGTCCGCCCGGCCCGAGGTTAGACGGGAAGATACGATTGTTGGGTTTCAGCCTATTCTGTCCCGGTAATTGCCAAAATTCAGTGACCGGGTAACGTCTACTGAGACTTTTTGTTCCTTTTATTTTCACAAGGAGACGCCAGACGGGACCTGCCTACTGAGAATGAATTTCCTTTACTTCAACGGTACAATTTAAATAAAAAGATGCTTTATCTCTCGTTAATAGCGCTATGAAAAGAGGGGCAGAGGAAGCGACTTCCTGCCGGGAGAGCAGATGAATTCATTAATCGTGAAAGTAAGTTAGACTGAAGGAAGTCGAGTAACGCGCCACATTGCTTATTTCAGTACCTCTATACAAACCTGAGATTAGGAAATGTCATGTACCTCAGTATAACTAGAAATGCTGTCGAATGTAGAATCATACATATAGGCATGTGCCTAGGGCGGAGCTATGGCAGGGGCAGGGATGGGGGTGGCAGCCAAAAACAATACATTTTTTTGTAAGCAGGTTCACACTGCTAGCCCCGGCCCCGCCCGCCATCTGCCTGTGTATTGGCCTGCCCCTCCCTCACGGATGAGGGCAGGAAGACTCCACCTCCAGCCACCCAGTGCACATCATCGGCTCAGCGGCGCCAATCATGAATGACGAAGTGAAAGTGAAAGAGGGCACCACTGGCCACATGGCGCTGACAGGCCCTTTTCACCAGCTATCTGCTTGAGGAGGAGCCCAAGACTAGCGATGTGGGATGTCAGGGACAAGTGCTGCCATTGCCACCCCACCATGACCCAGCTGGCAGAGGAGGAGCGCTTCAGGACAACTAGAGCTACCTGTGTGCGTGTCTGACCCAGTGAGTGCACTTTTGGGATGTGTGTGTGCATGAATGGTGTTTCGGTGTGCATGAATGGGGCGTGTGTCTGTGTGTGTGCGAATCAGGTTTCTGTGTGCATGAATGGGGTGTGTGTCTGTGTGTGTGTGTGTGTGTGTGTGTGTGTGTGTGTGTGTGTGTGAATCGGGTTTCTGTGTGCATGAATGGGGTGTGTGTCTGTGTGTGTGCGAATCAGGTTTCTGTGTGCATGAATGGGGTGTGTGTCTGTGTGTGTGTGTGTGTGTGTGTGTGTGTGTGTGTGTGTGTGTGTGTGTGAATCGGGTTTCTGTGTGCATGAATGGGGTGTGTGTCTGTGTGTGTGTGTGTGTGTGTGTGTGTGTGTGTGAATCGGGTTTCTGTGTGCATGAATGGGGTGTGTGTCTGTGTGTGTGTCTGTGTGTGTGTGTGAATCGGGTTTCTGTGTGCATGAATGGGGTGTGTGTCTGTGTGTGTGTGTGTGTGTGTATGTGTGTGTGTGTGAATCGGGTTTCTGTGTGCATGAATGGGGCGTGTGTCTGTGTGTGTGTGTGAATCGGGTTTCTGTGTGCATGAATGGGGTGTGTGTCTGTGTGTGTGTGTGTGTGTGTGTGTGTGTGTGAATCGGGTTTCTGTGTGCATGAATGGGGTGTGTGTCTGTGTGTGTGTGTGTGTGTGTGTGTGTGTGTGAATCGGGTTTCTGTGTGCATGAATGGGGTGTGTGTCTGTGTGTGTGTGTGTGTGAATCGGGTTTCTGTGTGCATGAATGGGGCGTGTGTCTGTGTGTGTGTGTGAATCGGGTTTCTGTGTGCATGAATGGGGTGTGTGTCTGTGTGTGTGTGTGTGAATCGGGTTTCTGTGTGCATGAATGGGGCGTGTGTCTGTGTGTGTGTGTGTGTGAATCGGGTTTCTGTGTGCATGAATGGGGTGTGTGTCTGTGTGTGTGTGTGTGTGTGTGTGTGTGTGTGTGTGTGAATCGGGTTTCTGTGTGCATGAATGGGGCGTGTGTCTGTGTGTGTGTGTGTGTGAATCGGGTTTCTGTTTGCATGAATGAGGCGTGTGTCTGTGTGTGTGTGTGCCAATCGGGTTTCTGTGTGCATGAATGGGGCGTGTGTCTGTGTGTGTGTGTGTGTGAATCGGGTTTCTGTGTGCATGAATGGGGCGTGTGTCTGTGTGTGTGTGTGTGTGTGTGTGTGTGTGAATCGGGTTTCTGTGTGCATGAATGGGGTGTGTGTCTGTGTGTGTCTGTGTGTGTGTGTGTGCACTTCTAGTGTGTCCCCGGAGGTGGTGACTAGTGATGGGCTTCAGATCCAGGCCAAAGCTAGATTCAACCCACATCTTGCCAATTCGCTTGATCCCTGACAGCAGCTTAATCAGGGTCTGACTATCCGGCTTGCCACCCACTGATGGTGACACGTGGCATGCCAGCCACCACTATCCTTTGAACTGGTATCGGGTCCCTTTAGTTAAAAAAGAAAAAACATATAGTTAGTAAAGAAAAAGAACTTGCCAGCACATTCCTTCATCCATTCCCCACTGGGCTGCTTTCCTTATGCAGGTTGATCCATCCTGGTTTAGCAGCCACCCCAAGGGTAACTATTGTGGGGGGGGGGGGGGGGAACACAGGTACCCCTGTCGCCCTCCAGAATGGGACTGTTGAAGTAACTTGTGAGGTTGTGAGGTTATACCAGTTCACATATCCGGGTTTCTGAACCAGATTGTCCCCACCCTAGCTCATCACTAGTGGTACCAGTGATGGAGCTCAGCGGGAGAAACTAGAATGTCAAAGTGATGAGGACTTGAGCAATGGCTGGGGGCCTAAAATCAGCCCGGGATTTTACCTGCCCTTGGTCATCCCATTTCCAGCCCGTGACATCCCTGCTGAGCACCACCCAAAGTGCTTTAGTGGCTAAAGCTAAAGCATTGTATGGTCAGATAATGACCACTCTTCAATCAATGTTACTGGTGATATATTATTGTAGAGACCAATAATGGGGCAGGGGTGTGTATAGACCCCCATTGCCATGTTGCTGAGGTTATAGCACATCAATACTCAACTGGAGGACCAGGGGCCACATGCGGATCTCAGCCCCCAAATTTCCGGATCACCTGCAATTGGTTGCTTCTGTGTTGCTGTGTTCAGCACTGCCCTCTTTACTTGATGCGATGTAGTGCTTAGTCTCCGTGCCAGTGTCATGGCTCTCTGGCACTCTGCCCCCCCCAGGGTGCGAATATCTAACTACCCCCCCTCACCTGCGACAGCCTTGCAGCTGTTATAGCATTTGGTCAGAACATCAGCTGGGGTTTCTTGGCTAGGGGGAGACCAAGGAAGCAGCTGAGCTGGCCCAAAACCAGTTCAAGTAAGTTTTTACTGAAAGAGGGAGCAGGCAATGAGCCCCCCCCCCCCCCAAAAAAAAAGCTGTCATCTTCTCCATTACAAAGTGCTGATTGGTTTAGTATGGGTTTGTGTTTTAGATCTGAAAAGGCCACGTGTTCAGTCCTGTGTAGCTGTGGTCCTGCTGGGTAGAAAGGAAGTTAAAGCTGTTGTCAGGGGCGTACATAGTCCTGATGGGGCCCCATATCAGGGACCCCATCTTCACCTCCTCTCCCCAGACAGGTACTCACTAGCCGGATCTGTGGGCGCACCAGGCGGCAACATGAACCTGCATTGTCGGGGACCCTCCATTGTGTGCAGCGGAGAGAGACACCCCCAGCATGCACGGAAGAGGAGGAGATGCACTATGCACGTACCAAGGAGAAGGAGGCACGCGGCACGGACAGGGCGCAGAAGGAGACCTGCAGCGAGGGAGCCACGTCCATCAGTGAAGCCGGCATTGAGGAAAGAGGCTGGATAAGTGGACCAAAAGTGGACCAAAACCCAGGATTTTGGGACTATCCTGGGTTGTGGTCCTTGCCCCGATCGGAGGTGCCCTGCTGTGTGAAACCCCCCAGGTTGCCCGATCACACTCACCCTTCCTCGGTCCTACGGTGCAGCCTCTTGTCCAATCAGCGCGCTCTGATCCGCTCACGTCAGCTCGTCTAAGGCGAGCTAATACGAGCGCGCTGACAGCCGCATACCCTGCTACCCTCTAACAGGGAGCGTGTCCGGCCTCACAAATGCCTGGTGCGGGCATGCGCCCTGCTTGAGGGATAGTGGGGATGCTGCCGCTGCTCGCACGTACATCGTTGGACCGGAAAAGGAGGTAAGTGTATGGGAGACCTGGGGGGTTTCACACAGCGGGGCATCCCGATTTTGGATGCCCCGGGGGGAGGGAATCAATCGGCCCAGGAATCTTATAGATTCCTGGGCAGATCTCCGTGAGTTTTGCTCCACTTAAATGCTTATAATTAATATTACACACATTTATTTGTACAGAACTTGCATTGGGACTTGTCAGTTATGGAAACGCTGGACCTAGATGTCTTTTTTTTATGTAAAATTAATTTAAAAGGCTTCTTTTGCTTAGCAATGTGTAATTTGGACAACAAATTAAATCCTAAATGCACTTTAAAGTCTGTCCCCAGCAGTGATATCCTGTAACTGATGAAACAACGACCAGTGCCAGGAAAATACTCTGGGCTGATCTCTGTGGGTTTTGGTCCACTTTAAGGGAGCTTTCCCTTTGTTCCAGGGACCCGGGGGCACATGCCTGTACTGCCTCTATGGTATTTACGCCCCTGGTTGTTATTACGTGTTTATATGATCAAAAATTAAATCGAATTAATTGTTTAGCTTTGTCCAGAGCTCTGCTGTGAAACATTAAAAACGCTCATTGTATAGAGCCGACAATGATGTGACTTCCCCCGGGGCAATGCTCGAGCGCTACTTTGATACTCGCCCGGCAGCATATAATAACCCCGTCCAATCAGCTCCGAGAGAGAACGCCGCAGCTACCTAGCAACCCCCACCTGTCACCCGGGAAGCACCTGATACAACGTGGCAATTTCATAACACAAATGTGGCAATTTAATCACGGCTTAAATATGTTCAAGGAATAAAAACACGAAGGTGATGGACATATATAGGAAATGCTCCCAGCCGCGCGCTCATTTTCCAGGAATTCATCAGAAAACATTGATTTTTTTTTTTTTTACCTTTTTTTGTATTTGTTATTTGCATCTTAACCTGCTACTGTTACTTTACTGAGAATAAAAACAGTCTAAGCATATCCCATCGCTGCGTGACAATGGGAAGAATGTTCAATAATCTGTATCATTTCCATTAAAGGAATGGGGAGGCCGATTCATTAATAGCTGCAGGTAGCGACAGTTGAACAACTGTAGCGACATTTTCAGAGCGCCCGCTAGTAGTCGCTGTGCTTGGCCGTTGTTCGGTAGTTGATAGCGACTCAGTCGGTTTGCAGTAATGTTGAATATTGGGTGAGGAGTCGCTATTTGACAGGTTCCGCGCTGTATGGGAGCGCATGACAGCGACTGGCTCTAGCGACCGGCTCTCACCATATTCATAAAAAAATCACGCTCAAAAAATTCTCGCGCTGTGAAATACATGTTTAAACCCCAGAGCGCTGGCGGCGATGGGTTAAAAGTAGTTTTTTAACCCCCAAACCACCATATTTTTGGAAACCAAAAAAAAAAAGTTTTTTAAATAATTTAGTAATATGAATACATTAATATCAGACCTTTAATATCAATTCTGTACAATTTATTTTATTTTTTTTTTCTAAAAAAATTATCTAACATGGCAGAAGTGGTCACAGAATTTTTCACATTAAAAAAACAAAAAAAAAACAAAACATTAATAACAATTAATTATGAATATTTAAAGATTGTTCCATTGAAATGCATTGGAGAGCGCCAGGTAGCGAGAGGTCATACCTGTCGCTGTTCAAGGTCGGACGCTGGCGCTGTGGGCTGAGGCTGGAATAATGATGAATGAGTCGCTATGTGGCGCTATCTCAGTCGCTAAGCAGGATTGCCTTGATAAATGTGTGATTGTGGTGGGGAGCCGGCGTTCTCGTGGCGGGGCCCGTCATTACCGGCCGCTCACCAGTCGCTACCTGTCGCTATTCCTTCATAAATAAGGGCCTAAGCATATCCCATCGCTGCGTGACATTGGGAAGAATGTTCAATAATCTGTATCATTTCCATTAAAGGACTCACACCACATTAATCAAAAAAACAGCCTCAAACTGCACCAGCACTCAAAATCAGGTTGTTGTAGCCCATAGCGCCAGAGGCTGTGTGATTTAAGGCTGTTTATGAACATGTATCCACTAGTAACAAAGCGAAAACATTGGAATGACATTGTTATTACATTGTAACATGAACACTTTAATACCAGACATGTAAGGACAATTCTGCATAAAAATATTATTAATCAAAGAAGTTTTGAAAAATGTAATTTTCTAGCCCAGGATACATGTCAGAAGTTTTGAGATTTTATAAAAAAAAATGGGATCAGGAAAGGGATTTAAGGATCGTCCATAGAAATGTATGGGAGAGCGCCAGGTAGCGACAGGTAAGACGTGGCGCTCTGCAAGGATGAACGCCGGTGCTGTACACTGAGCCTGGGATAATGATGAATCGGACGTTACAGAGCGTTGTTCCAGTCGCTCACCAGATTCGGCTTCATAAATGTGTAATTGATGTCGTGTCCGGCGTTCACCTGCCGCTACCTGTCGCTTATCAGGCACTACCAGGCGCTATACCTTCCTGAATCAGGCCCCAAGCCTTCGTCTAAGGCCAGCGGCTCCAAATTCGCTGGCTGCCGCATCCCTCACTTCCCTCTAACAGGGAGCGTGCCTGCACCGGCCATTCACAAATGCCTTGGCGCTGGCACGTGTCCTGCTAGAGGGATAGCGGGGATGCGGCGGCTCGCGCATGCGTGGTTGGACCAGGAAACAAGGTTAGTGAATGGGGTGACCTGGGGGGTTTCACACAGTGGGGCATCCCGATTTTGGACTGCAGACCCAGTCAAGTTTACCCCATGTGTGGTGTGGACTGGTAAGTATGTTGATCCTATAGAAATAAAGTTCAGCACTCAGCACTCAACATGTCCAGAAGAATCATGTAATCTGGACATTGATGATAATGAGGGCTCCACTGGAATGAGTCAAAATTAAGAATTCTGAATGAGCAGCTACTACAATGGATTTACTGCTAAGGTCAAGAAGAACAGTGGCCTCCTTAGGGACATCCCAGCCCTGTCTAAATTTCCCTCCTAAGGATTTGGAACCCTACTTGTCTTCTGGGCTCTATCTATTGGGTGGAAAGGGACATAATCAGAAACATGAGAACCATTCAAGCTTACCCCTTACACGAATAAATAAATATTATTTATTTATTTACCCCTTACACCTCTGAAATTAAGACATTGAAAGGACTCAATGTGCAGCTACTACTAAGATCGAGAATGGAGATCTCCTGGAGGACAACCCAGACCTGCCTCAACTAACTTGTTAGGGATTTGGAATCCTACTTAAGGCATCCAGAGATTGTAGGACATAGAGGGAAGCTACTACAAAGGAGTTGCTACTAAGGTCGAGAACCTTGGTCTCCTGGAGGACAACCCAGCCCTGTCTGAACTACCCTGCTAGGGCTTTGGAAACCTACTTAAGACATCCCGAGATTGTAGGACATAGACAGAGATAGAGAAGCTACTACAAAGGAGTTGTTACTAAGGTTGAGAAATACCCTGCTAGGGCTTTGGAAACCTACTTAAGACATCCCGAGATTGTAGGACATAAATAGAGATAGAGAAGCTACTACAAAGGAGTTGTTACTAAGGTTGAGAAATACCCTGCTAGGGATTTGGGATCCTACTTGACTTCTGGGCTCTATCTACTGGTTGGGAAGGGACATAAGAAGGAACATGAGAACCATTCATGCTTACCCCATGTGTGGTGTGGACTGATAACTATATTGATCCTATAAAAATAAAGTTCAGCACTCAGGTCCAGAAAAATCATGTATTATGGACATTTATGGATAATGAGGGCTGCACTGGAATGAGCGAAGGCATATTGACCTTTCAGAAGCAAAAAAATAAGATTTTGAAAGGCTGAAGGACTCAATGAGCAGCTACTACAACGGATTTTGGGAGAAGGTCAAGAAGAACAGTGGTCTCCTTCCAACCCTGTCTAAATTACCCTCCTATAGATTTGGAACCCTACTTGACTTTTGGGCTCTATCTATTGGGTGGAAGGGGACATAAGCAGAAACATGAGAACCATCCAAGCTTACCCCTTACCCCTCCAAAATTAAGAAGTTGAAAGGACTCAATGAGCAGCTAAACAAAACATTTCCTACTAAGTTTGAGAACAGTGGTGTCCTTGCAGACAACCCAGCCCTGTCTGAGCTACCCTGCTAGGGATTTGGGATCCTACTTAGGACATTCCGAGATTGTAGGACATAGAGAGAAGCTACTACAAAGGAGTTGCTACTAAGGCTGAGAACAGTGGTCTCCTGGAGGACAACCCAGCCCTCTCTGAACTACTATGCTAGGGCTTTGGGATCCGACTTAAAGTGGACCAACACCCTGCCCCCTTTTTTTTTTAATGTATACTTTAAAAATATGTAAAATAACCAGGAAGACCCGAATAACAAAGTTATAAAAAAAAAACTTACCTTGTATGTTCCCTCAGCGCGTCGCTATATTTTAAAAAATCGGGCGCCATCTTAATTTTCCTGTTCTGTTTCCTGTTAAAATCGCGCGCATGCGCGGTAGATAGGTGAAGCGCCGCTCGCTCCCGATGCAAGCGGCGCTCCACCTATCTACCGCGCATGCGCGCGAGTCTCCCTTCCTAGGTGCGGGCGCGCACCTTTTGCCCTCCTCCTACACATCGCTTGCTCTGACGCCGGCTGCTTGTACGGGGAAGCCTGTCACTCTGCTGCCGCTGCTGCTAGTGCTGGACTCCCGCCAGGTGCCCGCCTCAGGTGTGCGCCCACTGCCCTGCCATGGTGCCAGCCAGGGGCGTAGCTAAAGTCTTGTGGGCCCGCTGTCAGGGAACAGACACCAGCACTAGCAGCAGCGGCAGCAGAGTGACAGGCTTCCCCGTACAAGCAGCCGGCGTCAGAGCGGCATTGGCCGCTCCTGCCAGACTGCACGGATCAAATAAAGATGATGTGCCGCCATTAGGAATGTATAACTCAATAGGCGCACTTAGAACTGGAGGTTGTATCTGGAAACTCTGCACTTTCCTTTAATGTATACTGTAGCTACAGCACAATATCTGTACTGCCCAAGACCTGCAATGCAACATATCAGCAGGGCTCCCGAGAAAGGCCAACAGGCGGAGGAATGGTCTCCTAATGCACAGTTAATACTTCTGGGTCTTTTTGGTTTCCAAATAAGGCTCCACCACACAGTAAATTTACATAAGTGTTCCGATTCTTTTTGTAGAACATCAGACCAGTCTATGAATTCTAAAAGTGGCTTACCTTCTGCTACATGAAATGTACTACAATCATGTGACCTAGCAGCCCAAAAACTCTGAATGGGTGATCAACCTCCTCCATTGCCCACAGAACACGCATGTAACTGCCTTTTTATATTATATTTTCTATTTTTAGTCTTATAAGAGCTGTTTTTTAATGCCTATATAAAGACATCAAGCCTTCCCACAACAGTAATGGCAACATCTTCACCTGTCTATGGCAACTGCATGGCAGAACCTGATATAGATGAAAGCTACTTCACCTACATATCATAACTGTTATAGGTTTCCACTCCCAAATAGGTATTATGAAAGCATAGCGTCAAGGAGCTAATTCCAAACATCCCCTGTACTTTATTTTGGTGCTATGGAGTAGTGTCCATAAAATACAAATAGAAAAACTACTTCAATTTAAAAATCAGGATAACAGGGGATGTCAAGTGGAATCAGTCAGGATAGCCAGGATTTAGGCCCCCTGGTCAGAATGTTGAAATGAGCACAGACAGTAATGAATGCAAATGCACGGGGGATACTGACACCTGTGGCAGAGGATGGCGAGAATGGTGCTGTGCAACAGCTTTAGGCTATCACTCTCTAAAACAGACTCCTCGTCCTAGATTTAGGTCTGTGTAAATATTTTTTATTAATTAACGTTTACATGCAACCTTCTATTTAATGTATCAAAATGCTTATATAGGGAAATATGTGGTATTGAATGGTTTTAGCATAATATCTGTGAAGCCATGCATGAGCGAGGCATTTTGATTTAAGAGGAACAATGGCCTAACTGGCTGATTTTCTCATCCCTGGGGCATCCCAAACAATACTCTTGCGGTATTGTTATATGTTTATTGATATGAACAGAAAGGAGGTGCACTTGGAATCTGCATGCCCCCCCTCCCATCTACCTATCGACTCCAGGTATGCTGATCTGTCCATCCATGAGCTATACAGATTTGGGATGCCCTGCCATGTATTCCTTTCTGGCGATCACATGGTGCATGCCTGGGCTATCAGGAAATCAGAGGTTTGTGCTCAGTTTATTTTCTACTAAGCCAAACTGACATGAGAATAGCTAGTAAGTTGATAGTATGTTCAGCAGGCAGAATCCCCCCATAACATGTCCAGCAGGCAGAATCCCCCTATAACATTTTCAGCAGGCAGAATCCCCCTATAACATTTTTAGCAGGCAGAATCCCCCTATAACATTTTTAGCAGGCAGAATCCCCCTATAACATTTTTAGCAGGCAGAATCCCCCTATAACATTTTCAGCAGGCAGAATCCCCCTATAACATTTTTAGCAGGCAGAATCCCCCTATAACATCTTCAGCAGGCAGAATCCCCCTATAACATTTTTAGCAGGCAGAATCCCCCTATAACATTTTTAGCAGGCAGAATCCCCCTATAACATCTTCAGCAGGCAGAATCCCCCTATAACATTTTTAGCAGGCAGAATCCCCCCATAACATTTTCAGCAGGCAGAATCCCCCCATAACATTTTTAGCAGGCAGAATCCCCCCATAACATTTTTAGCAGGCAGAATCCCCCCATGACATTTTTAGCAGGCAGTATCCCCCCATAACATTTTTAGCAGGCAGAATCCCCCCATAACATTTTTAGCAGGCAGAATCCCCCTATAACATTTTCAGCAGGCAGAATCCCCCTATAACATTTTTAGCAGGCAGAATCCCCCTATAACATTTTCAGCAGGCAGAATCCCCCCATAACATTTTCAACAGGCAGAATCCCCCCATAACATTTTTAGCAGGCAGAATCCCCCCATAACATTTTCAACAGGCAGAATCCCCCCATAACATTTTTAGCAGGCAGAATCCCCCCATAACATTTTTAGCAGGCAGAATCCCCCCATAACATTTTTAGCAGGCAGAATCCCCCCATAACATTTTCAACAGGCAGAATCCCCCCATAAGATTTTTAGCAGGCAGAATCCCCCCATAACATTTTCAACAGGCAGAATCCCCCCATAACATTTTTAGCAGGCAGAATCCCCCTATAACATTTTCAGCAGGCAGAATCCCCCTATAACATTTTCAGCAGGCAGAATCCCCCTATAACATTTTTAGCAGGCAGAATCCCCCCATAACATTTTTAGCAGGCAGAATCCCCCCATAACATTTTCAACAGGCAGAATCCCCCCATAACATTTTTAGCAGGCAGAATCCCCCCATAACATTTTCAACAGGCAGAATCCCCCCATAACATTTTTAGCAGGCAGAATCCCCCTATAACATTTTCAGCAGGCAGAATCCCCCTATAACATTTTTAGCAGGCAGAATCCCCCCATAACATTTTTAGCAGGCAGAATCCCCCCATAACATTTTCAACAGGCAGAATCCCCCTATAACATTTTTAGCAGGCAGAATCCCCCTATAACATTTTCAGCAGGCAGAATCCCCCTATAACATTTTCAGCAGGCAGAATCCCCCAATAACATTTTTAGCAGGCAGAATCCCCCAATAACATTTTTAGCAGGCAGAATCCCCCTATAACATTCTCAGTGGCCGAGTCCCCCCATAACATTCTCAGTGGCGCAGTACATTACAGTGAATTAAACAGTAAACACATTTGACCAAGACATTTATGAAACAAAAGTAAACTTACCGCATCCAGCACGAGATGAGACGAGAGGAGAGCAGACGCTGAATGGAAGGAGGAGGGAGGGGAGTGAGAGGAGGGGAGGCGGAGGCTCAGGTGCCTCCAGCCAATCATGGCTGAGCACATGAGGTCAGCTAGCAGACAGCCCTGGGAGACGTGCACGCTCCCGAGAGCTGAGAGAGGCAACCCCCCCACCCGATGACGCGGAGACATGAGGAACTGCAAGCAAAATCGCGCGACAGCTGAAGAGACCTGCTCCACGGACAAGAAATGCAAATTAACCCAGAAGCGTGATTGACAGGAAGGTAATGAACGGACAAGAGATGCAGGGCGGGACTTCCGGCGAAAAATTATGAAGATTACAGGTGCTGTGAGGGACAGAAGGCTGCAAAAGTCATCAAAAGGTAAGTGTTTTTTTATATTTAAGTGATTAGAATAATGTTGTTTTGGAGGGTGTTGGTCCGCTTTAAGACATCCAGAGATTGTAGGACATAGAGAGAAGCTACTACAAGGGAGTTGCTATTAAGGTCGAGAACAGTGGTCTCCTGGAGGACAACCCAGCCCTGTCTGAACTACCCTGTTAGAGATTTGGGATCATACTAAAGACATCCCAAGATTGTAGGACGTAGAAAGAAGCTACTACACAGGAGGTGCTACAAAGGTCAAGAACAGTGGGAGAGAAAACTGCCATTCACTGCCATTGTCTAGCAGGTGTACATGTTCACCTGGCTCTGAATCGGCCCCAAGGTAGACAATTAAATTGAATGGCAGTTTTCTCACCTAAAAAGGAGTGAGAATTTTCATCAGGCTCTGAATCATGTGTAGGGAGGACTGAAAACGATATTGACCCTGCAGCAAACATGCTCTCACCATGGGGTCGATTCCCAGCCAGGTGAGAATTCTCAAACTGCTTAGTATGCCATGAATTCTTCTTTTTCCTAAAACATACCTTAACCACTTTAATGTATTCTTCTTCCTAAAGCATACCTTAACCCCTTTAATGCATTCTTCTTCCTAAAGCATACCTTAACCACTTTAATGCATTCTTCTTCCTTAAGCATACCTTAACCACTTTAATGCATTCTTCTTCTAAAGCATACCTTAACCACGTTAATGTTTGCCATGCATTCTTCTCTACTTCTTCCTAGTTGAATATTTGGGATGCCCACATGGATATAATGTAAACATTACTCTGATTGTTTATCATATTTAAAGGGTTATTTAAGAAATGCTAACGCCAGGTAGCACTATGTAGCGCCACGTAGCATCAGGTGAATGCTGGGCACAGTACATGAAAACCACGTGGAGGCTGATTTACTACTAGCGCCACGTATGGGCATGTGAGTGTCTGTATAGGAGTGCTTAGAGCGACCGCCAGTAGACGCTGTAAGTGGGTTTCGGGCGCTGTAACCTAGCGTCTCGGTCGCCGACGTGACGCTGCAGTAATCAGTTTAGCATTGATAAATTTAATGTGTGTGTGTGGCGCTGTAGAATCGCTCTCCCTCATTCACTGCAGGGCCTGAGTGTTTCAATGCTGCTATTAACCCCCATTGTTTCTAAAACTATCTGTAGCAGTGTTCTGTGCATCGACCTTATTGTCTACCGGGTGTAAATTTTCAGTGGCAGTTATCTCTCCGAAAAAAAGGAGTGAAAATTCTCACCTGGCCCTGAATCGACCCCCATGTCCGGGGGAAAATCCCGTAATTGATGGGGACGGCTGCCAGGAAACTCGTATGAACCGCCAGTAGTTCACGTTAAAAACATTTAGAGATTAAAGGCGTCAGACAGCAGCTGCTACAAAAGACAAAGATGCCATTATAACTCTCCTTGAAAAAGAAATCCAAACCTGTTTACACCCTCAATATAAACAACAAATTACATCTGATCCTGATTCTGTCGGGGACCCTAACGAGCATTGCGCGCCAAGACTTTGCTCATAATAAATGAGGGACGAGTACACGCGTGTTTCGGATGCTCCTTCGGGGAGCGAGCGCTGTTCGCCACAGTGTGGATTTTGGAAGTGCTATAAGGAAACATCATTAAATATTAAATACATTTTTGTATTTGCGTCATAGGAAAACAGTTATACAGCGAATGTGCTGCCAGGCTGCTATAATTACCCAGAATCATTTCAACACCTGCCGTACTGAAGACTGGGAGCACAGGGGACCTGTCACTATATTTACTGCTAATAGGAAAATGACAGCAAACAGGGAAGCTTTATTATTATTTGTATTTACATTGCATTTACATGTGTATGTATTTGCATAGCACAATTAAACACCGTGCTTTACATATTAAAACAGTTATATTTCTTAATTCATGAAGAGACAAAGCAAAGAAAAAATTCAGCTCTACCTTGTAATAATATCCTCCTGCCCAGGGTATTGGGAAAATCGGCGCGGCTAAGAGCGCTCAACTCCAGTTAGGCAGATCACAAACAGGTATCCAGCCAGAAGTTCCCATAAAATCAGCAAAAAACTTAATTCCAAAAATCGATAAAAATCACGTGAAAGGCAACTCCCTGTAAAAGATCAAACATGTCAACGCGTTTCGGAACACGAGAAGTCCTTAATCGTGACATTTTGCACAATATCACAGCTACAATTTATATCCTCACCGGCAATTGAAGAGCCTGCCTCCAGGCGTATTTCATTAATTAGTTAGCACATGTTCATAATAACAGCAGCAGCAAATGGTAAATACAACATAGGTCCACAATATGACTTCTGTATAATATATTAAATATAAGTCCACAATATGACTATTATATATATTATAAGTCCACAATATGACTTCTGTATATTATATAGATAGCTATCACCCCGGCCTGACAATTCAAAAAGCATCTTCCTAAGAGGGAAGCTATTACAAATAGGGAGCTCACCAAGTCCCAGGCCTGGGGCGTCACACCCACTACTATTTCTAATATTTTTAATTCATGTCCCCATCATATCCTGACTTATTCACTATTATTATTGACTATTATTGACTATTGCAACCTCCTCTGTAGCTTTCAAATCTACCAGATTATTCTTCTGGAATTCTGCTACACACATTATCCAAAACTAACCATTTTTAGGGGTCCTCAAAGTAGGACAAGTGGATGATGGGCATGCAGGGCCGGATTAAGGGGGGCACAGGGGGCCCGGGGCCTCCACCACTTGCCCTGAAAAGGGGGCCTCCACCAACCTTTGGGTTATGGTCTATAGTCTTTGGTCTGACGGACGCCTGGGCAAGCCTTTTTTGCAAACCTGCAGCCAAACTGCCGGCAGGGCAGGGCGGTGAGTCTAGAGCAGCAAAGCCGCCAACGCTACAGTGATGGGTGCAGAGCTGTCACTGCACATAAGCCACCAAGCACCGACAGCTAAGGCGAGTGGAGAAGTCGGTGGTCCTCAAACCAGCTAGACTAAATTGTTCTTATGGAGCTGATGTGCTGAGGGTTATTATGTATGTATTGTGCATATTATGTATATTAATGTGTATGGAACATTAGATGTATAAAGCTGCTGAACGTGTTGTAAGCTGGAAGAAAAAACACAACCTGAGATTTACTTCAAGTGGAGGCTTTAATGGATCATTTTACCTAAAGAGTAAGTGCACCTCACACCCAGCGCTCCGGGCAGGGCTCCTCTGGGGAGGGTGGATATTAAGCACCTAGTGCTGATGGCGTCGAAGGGGGACAAGCGTAATCGAACCCTGATTGGACCACTCAGCCAATGAGCATGCTTGGCTTCGGAGGAGCCTGTGCAGTGGGAACGACATCCTAAATCATTTTTGGACATAAACTTCAATTCAGGCTTGAAGTCCACCTTGAAGTGGACCAAAACCCCTGCCAATCGATTCCCCTCTGGGGCATCCAAAATCGGGATGCCCCGCTGTGTGACACCCCCCAGTTTGCCCCATACACTTACTTGTTTCCCAGTCCAATGGTGCATGCAGCCGCGGCTCGCGCATGCGCCGTTGGACAAGGTTAAGTGAACGGGCGACCTGGGGGGATTTGACACAGCGGGGGATCCCGATTTTGGATGCCCCTGTGGGAGGGAATCGATCGACCCGGGAATTTATAAATTCAGCGTGGGCTTTGGTCCACCTTAAAGTAGATGAAAACCCATGTGGCTTTCCCACAGCACGACGGATGGTCAGCCGCAAATAGTTGAGCGAGCCACCAGCCACATCCCCGCTTAATTCTATGGGAATATAAAAGATGAGTAACTGCAGGGGACATTGTAGCATCCTGACGAAGTGGTGGGGGTTTCCACCACGCAACGCGTCGGTTGTCAGAACATGATGACGGCTTCATTTGATCGTTTGGTGATATGTTTCATTATCTAATTGTTCCCGGTCTAATAGATTGTTTATGCATTTTGGATTGTATCACTTATATGCATTTGTTGGGTTTTAGATGTATGATATAAATTATTTGGCATATGATACTTTATAAAATTAGCACTTGTCCCTTTTCGGATTGCTTACATGGTAGCACTGGCTTTTTGATTATACAAAGTCTGTGATGCACTGGTTTAGTCTTTAATCCCTTGATAGTAGGGTTACTTATAGGATTTTGCACAGACTTTGGCCTCGATTCAATAAAGGTAGAAAAAAATTCTCATGGTAGTAAAAAATTCAATTCATGAGAAAAAAGCCTGAAAATTTCACTGTTACTGAATCACCAGATAAAAAGACAATGAAAGTCAAAGGCAGCTTTTACTACAGTGTAGAAAGGACTAAACAGTTCTCTACTTTTCTTAGGCTCTTATTTATGAAGGGATAGCGTCAGGTAGTGGCTGGTTAATGACAGGTAGCGACTGGTGAACGCCGGACACGGCACGCAATTACACATTTATCAAGCAGAATCTGTTTAGAGACTGGGATAGCGCCATGTAGCGTCCGATTACATCATTATCACAGCCTCAGCGAACAGTGCCAGCGTTCAGCCTTGCACAGCGCCAGGTATGACCTCTCGCTACCTGTCGCTCTCCCATACATTTCAATGGACGATCCTTTTCTTCTCTTTAAACAGGGTTTTTTTTTTTTTTTTTTCAAAAAATCTCAAATAATTCTGTGACCTCTTCTGGCATTGAAAAAGCAGTTTTTTGACACATTTTTAATTTTTCATATATTTCTGCAGAAATGACATTACAGGTCTGCCATTAAAGTGTTCATGTTACAATGTAATTCCATATGTTTTCGCTTTGTTACTAGTGGATAGATGCTGAAAAACAGACTTTAATCACACCGCCTCCTGCGCTCTGGGCTTCAGAGAAGCATTTTTCAGCGCCAGAGATTTGTGAGGCTGTTTTTTTGCTGAATATGGTGTGAGTCGGTCGCTATGAACAGTCGCTAACATGCGCTCCCATAAAGCGCTGTACTGGTCATATAGCGACTCCTCACAATGTATTCAACATTACTGGACAGCGACTGAGTCGCTATGAAGTAATGACCCACGGCTGAGCACAGCGACTACTAGCGGGCGCTCTGAAATGCTTGCTACAGACGCTCATCTGTCGCTACCTGGCGTTAGTGATGAATCAGCCTGCCAGTAAAAAAGTGCCATTGACTTTCATTGTTTTGTTAGCTGGTGATTCAGTAACAGCGACATTCTCAGGCTTTTTTCTCATGAATTGAATCTTTTACTACCATGAGAATTTTTTTCTACCTTTTTTGAATCAAGGCCATAGATTTATTAATTAGTATAGGGAACAGCTCAAAATACCTTGGGTAAACCACCCTCTTATTAGAGGCCCGTCCATCCAATATGTACATTGTGTTGTGTTCATCATGTGCTTAATTAATTGAAATAGTGTGCAAATTACTCAACTCTACCTCTGGGTATGCACAGCTTCTGTTAATTACTATCGGTGCTAGCCTATGGGACCAACCTTGTAACTTAGGCCCTTATTTATGAAGGAATAGCGACAGGTAGCGACTGGTGAGCGGCCGGTAATGACGGGCACCGCCACGAGAACGCCGGCTCCCCACCACAATCACACATTTATCAAGCCAATCCTGCTTAGCGACTGAGATAGCGCCATACAGCGACTCATTCATCATTATTCCAGCCTCAGCCCACAGCGCCAGCGTCTGACCTTGAACAGCGACAGGTATGACCTCTCGCTACCTGGCGCTCTCCAATGCATTTCAATGGAACAATCTTTAAATATTCATCATTAATTGTTATTAATTTTTTTTTTTTTAAATGTGAAAAATTCTGTGACCACTTCTGCCATTTTTTTAAGGTAAAAAAAAAAAAAAATGTACAGAATTGATATTACAGGTCTGATATTAATGTATTCATATTACTAAATTATTTTAAAAACTTGTTTTTTGGGGTTTCCAAAAATATGTTTGTTTGGGGGTTAAAAAACTACTTTTAACCCATCGCTGCCAGCGCTCTGGGGTTTAAACATGCATTTCACAGCGCGAGAATTTTTTGAGCATGATTTGTTAATGAATATGGTGGGAGCCGGTCGCTCTGACCAGTCGCTATCATGCGCTCCCATACAGCGCGGAACCTGTCAAATAGCGACTCCTCACCCAACATTCAACATTATGGCAAACCGTCGCTATCAACTACCGAACAACGGCCAAGCACAGCGACTACTAGCGGGCGCTCTGAAAATGCCGCTACAGTCGCTCAACTGTCGCTACCTGCCGCTGTTAATGAATCGGCCTCCCCATCTATACACCTGGTGGACTAGCCCACCTTCATGTCCCCATATAGCAGGCTGCACACAATTTACATTATAGATGAAAATGTATTATTAACCAAATGCTGTCAGTACATAACATATATCACACGACATCACACTTAAAAAAACATATACATAAAAATCCAAGTGGGGAGGAACTTTTTGGGGCTAATATATAAGACACTCACAATGTGTGTCTAACCATTCATATAATATGATTTCATATACCTCAAACTTTAGAGTGTTAATGGCGACATATACATAAACAGACGCCCGCATGATGAGATACTACATAAGTGAATCCATATGAAACTAAAATTACTAGTGATCTGTGCTCCTTCATCAAGGTTATATGCAGCCTTTGATACTACTAAAATATGTGCAAACTAAGCAATAAAGTGCAATAATTCAGTGCAAAAGTGCCTAAAGTGCTGTAAGTGCTAGTATCTGCAGATATGTGCAACCAAATCTCTGTCTTTCCACACAGCTAGACATGTTTTTTGCCTAATACTTGGTTGATGAGAGGGTTAAACTGGGCGGTAAATTGGTTCCCAGGCCCTGAATAATAATGATGATAATTTTGTATAAATAATAGTCATGGAGCTGCTCCCACCCCCTTTGCTCAGTATGAATTACCATGAACACACACAGGGAGGGATTCAGCCACCATGGATTTCTCCCTGTGGAGTGTTCTAAAGGAAGGCCGGCAGCTTCCCAGGTGAGTAGCTCTGGCTGCATTGCATGTCCCAACTTTGGGGACTCAAAAATAAGAGTAGGGACCACACTAAACACAGAGTGCCTTGCCGGGGCAGTGTGGCTTCTACATGTATCTGCAGATATGTGCAACCAAATCTCTCTTTCCACATAGCTAGACATGTTTGTTGCTTAAAGTGGACCAACACCAAGGGGTGATCGGCCCGGGAATCTATAAGATTCCCGGGCCGATCACCTCCCTCACCGCGGGACATCCGATCTCGGATGTCCCACGGTGAGGGACCCCCCCCCCAAAGCCCCAAAAAACTCACCTGCCTCCCGCGCGCCCCTCTAGCCGTGCGCGCGCCCGCGCCGGCCCTTGTGTGAATGGCCGGCACCGGTGCGCGCACTGTCAAAGGGGCGCACGGGAGGCGGCGGCGGATGCGCTGTCTTGTCCGCAGCTGTCACCCGCTTGTCCAATGCTACATGGGAGCGTGGTGAGGTGAGTTTTGGGGGGTTTCTGGGGGGTTTTACACAGCGGGGCGCCCCCCTGAAGTGGACCAAAACCCAGGATAGTCAAAATCCTGGGTGTTGGTCCACTTTAATACTTGGATGATGAGAGGGTTAAACTGGGCGGTAAATTGGTTCCCAGGCCCTGAATAATAATGATGATAATTTTGTATAAATAATAGTGATGGAGCTACTCCCACCCCCTTTGCTAAGTGCTAGTTCTACCAACTAATAATGCTCCTACTCATCTCTGCAAGCATCCGCCATGTCATGTTGCCAAATATCAATTTAGATCAGACTCTGATTGTATCTGCCAATCCAACGCCCCTAGTCCTCCCCACTTACCTCTCACCGACGCACTGCGTGGTTCAAGCCAACTTCTCCTAGGTGCCCAGTGTGGGCTGATCTGGTAACCCATACATATTTGCATTGCTAATGCTGGGGGGGGGGGGGGGGGGTCATTCACAAATACCTGGTGTGAGTACACGTCTAGCTAAAGGTATATGGAGGCCGCTCCCTTGGCCCGCGCATGCACCGTAGAAACAGGGCTGGGGGAGTGAAATTCCCGGGTGTTGTTCCTCTTTAACCTCCCTGGCGTTGTGAAATAGACAAATGCAATGGTAACGAAAGCGTTACCATTGCATTTGTCTCTGACACACGGCTCACAGAGACGGAACCCGGAAGCGGAGACGGACGCCGCAGCCGCGGCTCTCACCTGCGATCGCGGCGGAGACATCGCTGGATCGCAGGGAGAAGGTAAGGAGGCTGCGCCGCCCGCTCTTGCTCCCAGATCGATCCCGAGCGTGACTCGGGGTTACCGCCACTTACAGCGCAAATTAACCCCGAGTCACGCTCGGGATCACCACCAAGGGGGTTAAGGTCCTGCAATACATAGCAGCTATGTGTCTCCTGAATCTCCCCTATATATTATAACCCGGCAGCCCAGCTTGATTTATGTTCATGTCTCTGGGATAAATATGGTTTTTGCGCCGTGTTTTGCAGCGATAACAACTTTTTTTCCTGCAGAATGTGCCGGAGCATTTATCTGGGCTCGCTCTTAGAACCTGCGTTCCTCCTCCTCCTTCCCGAGCGATAACGAGCGAAGCTGTAATGGAAGGAAGGCGTCCTGAATCATTTTCTTGTCACCAGTTTCTATATTTCCAGCAGGATCTTCTCTTTTGTAGGTGACGGCGTCAATCAGACCCAGATGATGTATGACAAGCTTTCATTATTATATTATAACCAGGATCCTGCACATGGGCCCATTAGAGAAGAACTCCGCTCACTGCTGGAAGAACCCGGATGGGCCTCAGCATTAATTTTAGGGGAGACAGACCTCTGATTTGGACTGATTACAGGTTTCTTTAACCATTATTATCCCAAGTTATTTTTTTTCCCAGTCACTTTGATATCAGGCAGCTGTGGAAGAGGCGTCAAACCTGAGCAGATCTAGCAATGATGGCTTTTATTTACTGCCACTCAGTCTGATGGGGATTAGACAGGGCCGGATTGTGAGGGGGGCGCAAGGGACATGCGCCCTGAGGCCACCACCACCTGCCCTGCAAAGGAGGCCTCCACCAAACTTTGGGTTATGGTCTGGTCTGATGGCTTTTATCTACTGGCACTCAGTCTGATGGGGAATGGACAGGGCTGGATTATAAGGGGGTGCAAGGGGCATGCGCCCCGGGGCCTCCACCACTTGCCCTGCAAGAGGGGACTCCACCACTTGTCCTACAAAAGGAGCCTCCACCACTTGCCCTGCAAAGGGGGCCTCCACCAATCTTTGGGTTATGGTCTGGTCTGATGGCTTTTATTTACTGGCTCTGATGGCTTTTATTTACTGGCAATCAGTCTGATGGGGAATGGACAGGGCCTGGTTATGAGGGGGCGCAAGGGGCATGTGTCCTCCACCACTTGCCCAGCAAAGGGGGACTCCACCACTTGCCCTGCAAAAGGGGACTCCACCACTTGCCCTCCAAAGGGGGACTCCACCACTTGCCCTGCAAAGGAGGCCTCCACCACTTGCCCTGCAAAGGGGACCCCCACGACTTGCCCTGCAAAGGGGACCCCCACCACTTGCCCTGCAAAGTGGGACTCCACCACTTGCCCTCCAAAGGGGGACTCCACCACTTGCCCTGCAAAGGGGGACTCCACCACTTGCCCTGCAAAGGAGGCCTCCACCACTTGTCCTGCAAAGGAGGCCTCCACCACTTGCCCTGCAAAGTGGGACTCCACCACTTGCCCTCCAAAGGGGGACTCCACCACTTGCCCTGCAAAGGGGGACTCCACCACTTGCCCTGCAAAGGAGGCCTCCACCACTTGCCCTGCAAAGGAAGCCTCCACCACTTGCCCTGCAAAGGAGGCCTCCACCACTTGCCCTGCAAAGGGGACCCCCACGACTTGCCCTGCAAAGGGGACCCCCACCACTTGCCCTGCAAAGTGGGACTCCACCACTTGCCCTCCAAAGGGGGACTCCACCACTTGCCCTCCAAAGGGGGACCCCACCACTTGCCCTGCAAAGGGGGACTCCACCACTTGCCCTGCAAAGGAGGCCTCCACCACTTGCCCTGCAAAGTGGGACTCCACCACTTGCCCTCCAAAGGGGGACTCCACCACTTGCCCTGCAAAGGGGGACTCCACCACTTGCCCTGCAAAGGAGGCCTCCACCACTCGCCCTGCAAAGGAGGCCTCCACCACTTGCCCAGCAAAGGGGACCCCCACCACTTGCCCAGCAAAGGAGGCCTCCACCACTTGCCCAGCAAAGGGGACCCCCACCACTTGCCCAGCAAAGGGGGCCTCCAGCACTTGCCCTGCAAAGGGGGACTCCACCGCTTGCCCTGCAAAGGAGGCCTCCACCGCTTTCCCTGCAAAGGAGGCCTCCACCACTTGCCCTGCAAAGGAGGCCTCCACCACTTTCCCTGCAAAGGAGGCCTCCACCACTTGCCCTGCAAAGGGGGACTCCACCACTTGCCCTGCAAAGGAGGCCTCCACCACTTGTCATGCAAAGGGGGACTCCACCACTTTCCCTGCAAAGGAGGCCTCCACCACTTGCCCAGCAAAGGGGACCCCCACCACTTGCCCAGCAAAGGGGGCCTCCAGCACTTGCCCTGCAAAGGGGGACTCCACCGCTTGCCCTGCAAAGGAGGCCTCCACCGCTTTCCCTGCAAAGGAGGCCTCCACCACTTGCCCTGCAAAGGAGGCCTCCACCACTTTCCCTGCAAAGGAGGCCTCCACCACTTGCCCTGCAAAGGGGGACTCCACCACTTGCCCTGCAAAGGAGGCCTCCACCACTTGTCATGCAAAGGGGGACTCCACCACTTTCCCTGCAAAGGAGGCCTCCACCACTTGCCCTGCAAAGGGGGACTCCACCACTTGCCCTGCAAAGGGGGACTCCACCACTTGCCCTGCAAAGGAGGCCTCCACCACTTGTCATGCAAAGGGGGACTCCACCAACCTTTGGGCTATGGTCTAGTCCAGGAGGCTTTTCAGTCTTTGGTTAGATGGGCCACGGGGCCGGCAACAGATCTATCAGCGGCAGTGGGGGCACCTGGGCAGCCAAAGCCACCACAGGGCAGGACGGAGAGTCTAGAGCAGCAAAGCCGCCGCCACCAACGCTACAGTGATGGGTGCAGAGCTGTCACTGCACATAAGCCACCAAGCACAGCCGCTGGCAGCTCAATGCAGGGAACCAGCCGGGCGACTACACTACCCCCCACCCAGAATGGCAAAGCAGCAGCACCCGCACAAGGGGGGCACAAGGGACTCCATCTGACCTTCCAGTAAGTAGGCGGGTGCCAGACAACCACCAATCACTTACTTGGCTGGACTACTATTTTAAAGGAACAAAAAATGCTGGGGCCTCCACCAAATTTTGTGCCCAGACTTAATGAGGCCCTGGGAATGGGTGAGTATGGCTTAGAAACAAGGCTTTAGTGGGTGCTGCTTCTAGTGGGTGCCTGCTTCTTTGACGGTTAACCGCCATAATTTTCCCTGGTTTGAAAAAAAAGGCTCAACTTCAATCCAGGTTCCAGCGCAGAGGCCGCCTCATCCCCTGGCATGCCTCCGATTATTGGACCGGGGTTTCCTTCGGGGAAGAGAATACTGATTCTCTGCCCCTCGCACAGCTTCTGACAGCTTGCTCGACACACAGGGTGGGGCCTTTTATACCGGCAAGTGAGCTGACATCAGCACATAAAAAGCCCCTCCTCACAGCGAGAATGAGCCGTAGGAGCCAAGAGTGAGTGATGGAAGCCAGAAGTGGGGCAGAGGACACCGATCCTCTTTGTGTTCTCTTCATCAGACATGATGTTATACAAGGAACAAAACAATCACATTTATACACATAAAACCAGCACAAAAAGATGGTAAAAATAACCCTAAAAAAGCATCAGACGATAAGAGGGTCATTTTGGACCTAAACTTACGAGGTCCCCCAGAAAAGGGGAACATTAGGAGCTGAAGGGCTTTTTGATTATATGGTATACGTAGACAACCCCTTTAATAGCCAACACTTTCGGCCTTTTATAAGCTTCTGCAATGTTATTTTTTTTTATCACACCTTATACTAATTTATGGCTTCTGTACAAATGACCAGCATTCCGTTATATAATTCCACCAAGTGTATCATAGAAAGACAAATGTGGTATGAAACATCCATCACAAAGTGTCCAAAGTCCATATTAGGTCAAATGGTAAGCAGTGTCCTGAATTCCAACGTTTCGGGGAGCAGCCCCCTTCATCAAGGACAGACAAACAGACATGTGCCAAGAGGGAGGTTTTTTTTTTTTTTCTAATGAGCTTTATTAACTCCCGCTGACGTCACTATGATGTCAGGCGGGACTTCCTGATTGCAATGTTTATAAGGACCTCCCTCTTGGCACATGTCTGTTTGTCTGTCCTTGATGAAGGGGGCTGCTCCCCGAAACGTTGGAATTCAGGACACTGCTTACCATTTGACCTAATATGGACTTTGGACACTTTGTGATGGATGTTTCATACCACATTTGTCTTTCTATGATACACTTGGTGGAATTATATAACGGAATGCTGGTCATTTGTACAGAAGGCATAAATTAGTATAAGGTGTGATAAAAAAAAATAACATTGCAGAAGCTTATAAAAGGCCGAAAGTGTTGGCTATTAAAGGGATTGTCTACGTATACCATATAATCAAAAAGCCCTTCAGGCTTTTTCATGATACACTTGGTGGAATTATATAACGGAGTGCTGGTCATTTGTACAGATTGGATTCACAGCGGAGCCACCGCTGACCTGGCACCCACGCAAAACTAGTAAGTGTGCACCAGCAACTTGGTTTATTCTGTTACTAATTTATGCCTTATTGTGAATTAAAGCATAAAACAGCCCTTATTTGCATAAGATATTTTAGGGAAAGTTTTACTGAATCAAGGCCTTAGTGTCTGCGATAACCATCATGGGACTGGCCCACTCGTGTGTTGGAGATGAGGGAAGAATGTGTGATGGAGGCAGAAAGTAGATCTTATGAAGCATAAAAGAAAATGCAAACTGATAGTCTAATTAAACAAGTTTTATTGTTATACACATTTATATTCCTAAACAAAGAAAAGTGAGGAGACATAAAAACCTCAGAACAATGGTATGAATCTCAGATAATGAAATGACACATTGCAGGTACAAGGTATGGTGTATGAGAAACGCTTCGATATGTTTTATTTTAATCAACAGTAAATGTAACATACAGTACAATAATTTTATAATTGAATATGGAATACAGACAAAGCTGTCAATTTATTTTCTTTGCACATGTGCAGTGGAAAAATACAAATGGCAGACCTATCAGGAGCCCCTAAGGCCTTTATAGGACATCACACTTTCCTTTAGCCTTTGAAGCCTTGATTGGCATTAGGCAGCCCTACAATGTACTGGTCCAATATTCAACTGTTCAACACTCACGCTTGGCACTTTGACAGGTGGCAGCTTTGCCTAATAAGTGTACAGCAAGGTGATGGCCAAAAGGGAACCCCCGCGTTTCGAGAAAATACCCCCTTCATCAAGGTAGTGATCGCTGTTAATTTTTTGGTTTTTCTGTATTTGCCATTTTTAATTACTATTCTCATTAGCACATCTTGATTTATATTTGATTAAGTGATTGGTTATTGTATTTACTGTGGTCTGTTTATTTAATAACAGTTTTCTGGGGGTAATCACAGCATCTCTATGTATGCTACATTCCTTAATCCTCCCTAATTATATACTGGTCCCCTCCAGTGACATCATAAGTCACATGGGAAGGTTTCTACATTGTCTGATGCAGCCTTGGTGTCTCTGTTTCCTGGTGGTAATCATAGCATCTCTATGCATGCTATATTCCTGAATCCTCCATAATCATATACTGGTTTGTGATAGCCCAATATATGATTAGGGAGGATCCAAATCTGTCCCCTCTAGTGACATCATTATTTACATGGGAGGGTGTCTACATTGCCTGGTGCAGCCATGGTGTCTCCATTGCCTAGTGCAGCCATGGTGTCCCCATTGCCTGGCACAGCCATGGTGTCTCCATTGCCTAGTGCAGCCACGGTGTCCCCATTACCTAGTGCAGTCATGGTGTCCCCATTGCCTGGTGAAGCCTTGGTGTCCCCATTGCCTGGCACAGCCATGGTGTCCCCATTGCCTGGTACAGCCATGGTGTCCCCATTGCCTGGCACAGCCATGGTGTCCCCATTGCCTAGTGCAGCCATGGTGTCCCCATTGCCTGGCACAGCCATGGTGTCCCCATTGCCTGGTACAGCCATGGTGTCCCCATTGCCTGGCACAGCCATGGTGTCCCCATTGCCTGGCACAGCCATGGTGTCGACATTGCCTAGTGCAGCCATGGTGTCGACATTGCCTAGTGCAGCCATGGTGTCCCCATTACCCAGTGCAGCCATGGTGTCCCCATTACCCAGTGCAGCCATGGTGTCCCCATTACCCAGTGCAGCCATGGTGTCCCCATTGCCTGGTGCAGCCATGGTGTCCCCATTGCCTGGTGCAGCCATGGTGTCCCCATTGCCTAGTGCAGCCATGGTGTCCCCATTGCCTAGCACAGCCATGGTGTCCCCATTGCCTGGTACAGCCATGGTGTCCCCATTACCCAGTGCAGCCATGGTGTCGACATTGCCTAGTGCAGCCATGGTGTCCCCATTACCCAGTGCAGCCATGGTGTCCCCATTGCCTGGTGCAGCCATGGTGTCCCCATTGCCTAGTGCAGCCATGGTGTCCCCATTGCCTGGCACAGCCATGGTGTCCCCATTGCCTGGCACAGCCATGGTGTCCCCATTGCCTAGTGCAGCCATGGTGTCCCCATTGCCTGGCACAGCCATGGTGTCCCCATGGTGTCGACATTGCCTAGTGCAGCTATGGTGTCGACATTGACTAGTGCAGCCATGGTGTCCCCATTACCCAGTGCAGCCATGGTGTCCCCATTACCTAGTGCAGCCATGGTGTCCCCATTGCCTGGCACAGCCATGGTGTCCCCATTGCCTAGTGCAGCCATGGTGTCCCCATTGCCTGGCACAGCCATGGTGTCCCCATTGCCTAGCGCAGACATGGTGTCCCCATTGCCTAGCGCAGCCATGGTGTCCCCATTGCCTGGCACAGCCATGGTGTCCCCATTGCCTAGTGCAGCCATGGTGTCCCCATTACCCAGTGCAGCCAAGGTGTCCCCATTGCCTTGTGCAGCCATGGTGTCCCCATTGCTTGGTACAGCCATGGTGTCTCCATTGCCTAGTGCAGCCATGGTGTCCCCATTACCCAGTGCAGCCATGGTGTCCCCATTGCCTGGTGCAGCCATGGTGTCCCCATTGCCTGGTGCAGCCATGGTGTCCCCATTGCCTGGCACAGCCATGGTGTCCCCATTGACTGGCACAGCCATGGTGTCCCCATTGCCTGGTGCAGCTGTGGTGTACACATTGTCTAGTAAAGCTTTGGTATCCCCATTGCCTGGTGCAGCCTTGGTGTCTCCATTTCCTGGTGATAATCATAGCATCTCTATGCATGCTATATTCCTTAATTCTCCCTAATCATATACTGGTTTGTGATTTATTTACATGGGAGGGTGTCTACATTGCCTGGTGCAGCCATGGTGTCTCCATTGCCTAGTGCAGCCATGGTGTCCCCATTGCCTGGCACATCCATGGTGTCCCCATTGCTTGGCACAGCTATGGTGTCTCCATTGCTTGGCACAGCTATGGTGTCTCCATAGCTTAGTGCAGCCATGTTGTCCCCATTACCTAGTGCAGCCATAGTGTCCCTATTGCCTGGTGCAGCCATGGTGTCCCCATTGCCTGGCACAGCCATGGTGTCCCCATTGCCTGGCACAGCCATGGTGTCCCCATTGCCTGGCACAGCCATGGTGTCCCCATTGCCTGTCACAGCCATGGTGTCCCCATTGTCTGGTGCAGCTTTGGTGTCCCCATTGCCTGGTACAGCTGCGGTGTCCCCATTGTCTAGTGCAGCCACGGTGTCCCCTTTGCCTACTGCAGCCTTGGTGTCCCCATTTCCTGGTGTTAATCATAGCATCTCTATGCATGCTATATTCCTTAATCCTCCCTAATCATATACTGGTTTGTGATAGCCCAGTATATGATTTGGGGGGATCCATATCCGTCCTTCCAGTGACATCATTATTCTGCATTGCCTGGTGCAGCGTTGGTCTCCACATTGCCTGGTGCAGCCATGGTGTTGCCGTTGCCTGGTGCAGCCATGGTGTTCACATTGCCTGGTGCAGTCATAGTGTTGCCATTGCCTGGTGCAGCCATGGTGTTGCCATTGCCTGGTGCAGCCATGGTGTCCACATTGCCTGGTGCAGCCATGGTGTCCACATTGCCTGGTGCAGCCATGGTGTCCACATTGCCTGGTGCAGCCATGGTGTCGCCATTGCCTTATGCAGCCATGGTGTCCACATTGCCTGGTGCAGCCATGGTGTCTCCATTGCCTTATGCAGCCATGGTGTCCACATTGTCTGGTGCAGCCTTGGTCTCCACATTGCCTGGTGCAGCCATGGTGTCCACATTGCCTGGTGCAGCCATGGTGTCTCCATTGCCTTATGCAGCCATGGTGTTCACATTGTCTGGTGCAGCCTTGGTCTCCACATTGCCTGGTGCAGCCATGGTGTCCACATTGCCTGGTGCAGCCATGGTGTTGCCATTGCCTTATGCAGCCATGGTGTTCACATTGTCTGGTGCAGCCTTGGTCTCCACATTGCCTGGTGCAGCCTTGGTGTCCACATTGCCTGGTGCATCCATGGTGTCCACATTGCCTTATGCAGCCATGGTGTCCACATTGCCTTACGCAGCCATGGTGTCCACATTGCCTTATGCAGCCATGGTGTCCACATTGCCTGGTGCAGCCATGGTGTTGCCATTGCCTTATGCAGCCATGGTGTTCACATTGTCTGGTGCAGCCTTGGTCTCCACATTGCCTGGTGCAGCCTTGGTCTCCACATTGCCTGGTGCAGCCATGGTGTTGCCATTGCCTTATGCAGCCATGGTGTTCACATTGCCTGGTGCAGACATGGTGTTGACATTGTCTGGTGCAGCCTTGGTCTCCACATTGCCTGGTGCAGCCTTGTTGTCCCCATTTCCTGGTGATAATCATAGCATCTCTATGTCCTTAATCATCAATCAACCTTAATCATCCCTAATCATATACTGGATTGTGATAGGCCAGAGGAACATGAGGAACCTGGCAAGGTAATCTTTCACCATATATAGCAATAGAAATACTGTTATTTAACTACTGATAATGCTAATTGGTGTAAGTCTGTCTTCGGGTCACATCACATCCTGTTTACTTCTGGGCTCTGGTCCAGGCTGAAGCTGGTTTTGACCTGGATCTTGGCGATTTACTTCTGATACCCGCAAGATCAGGGTCAAATAGCAAGGCAAGTGGCATGCCTACCATCACTACCCTGTTATAGCAGCCATCACTAACTGTTATGGGAGTTCCAAGGAATCCTGATCCATATATAAAAAAATTGATTGGCATGAATCTGTAGAAATACCATAAAATGTGGGTTTGTGTCGTATTGATTTTTCCCTGGATTTTGGAGCATATTCCAATTTGGACTAATAGGTTCTCTCGGAAGTTTGGGCTCAACAAGTTCGTCCAAACTTGCCACTAAAGTTCAGTTCGGGTATCCAAACCTGAACCCGTTAAAGTCAATGGGGACCCAAACTTGGTGGCCCAAAAATGGCTGTAAAGTGGGAGTAGCGAGGGTTAGAGGTCTGCAAATCGTGGGGAACACCTGGGAAGTTACCCTGCACAAAATATGCACTGGAAAGTACACAAGTAACAGAAATAATAACAGATGACAAAAAATGAAAGAAATACAGAAATACATGTAAAAAATCTAATTATAATTTTTTTTATTTATTTTGCTACTAAACGGGGAAAATGTTAGAGTGTCTTATTGGGGGAATGTAAAAAAAAAACTTATATTCCCAGCTTCCACACCTCAGAAGCCGTCTCCCGCCTAAATATAAACACACACACACACACACAGATATACCTTACCAGATTCCACTACCCTCACCGCTTCCTCCTCCGCCGCCGCCTTAGCTGTTGTCCCCGTAGACACCGCTGCCTGCTGCATGCTGCCCTAAGTTCCCAGAGGCCCGATTCAGGCAACAGGGTGGGGCGTGGCCTGTGAGCTTGAGGCAGCAGGCAGCAGTGGTTACGTGGACATGTCAGCGGCGGCGATTGCGGAGGCAGTGGAAGTGTTTGTTCATGTGTTTATGTCCACAGGACTGCAATTGGGGTGCCTGCACACTGCCTGTATTTGGGATGCCCGCACACTGCCAACAAATAAGTAATTTTATCAAAGCCCAAAGGGGTCTAATGCAAAGTGTGCCAACAATTAAGTATTTTTTGCAAAGCCCAAAAGAGTCTAATGCAAGGTGTGCCCACAAGTAAATAATTTTATCAATGCCCAAAAAGGGTCTAATGCAAGGTGTGCCCACAAGTAACTAGTTTATCAAAGCCCAAGTGGGTCTAAAAAAGGTATTGTCAGGAACTCACTCACCGCATCCTTGCTCCCGCGCCGTCCCCGGGCAGCCGGGCGCGCAGCTTCCGGCGCGCGTCTCTGCCAAGCAGCGGCTCGGGCGGCGTCGGCTCAGGCAGCGCACGGCTCAGCCACGCCCCCCGCTCGCAGCTCCGGCCCCGTCCCCGGCTCCTGTAAACGTGCTCGAGCGCAGGCGCGAGCACGTGTCTCTTATGCCCTCCGCCGGCGCTGCTCCCTGCAATTGGACCAATCAGTAACAGTTTTGTAGTTGCACCAATCACTTTTGCCCTTCCCTTTTCCCAATCATGTTGGTCCCTATAAAGCCCTACCTCATCATTTACCCAGTGCCTGTTATAGCGCCTAGTACTTAGTTTATCTAGCTTGTCTCTAGTGATTGATTTGAACTCCCGTTGACGACCACCGCCTGTATTGACCATCCTCGATCCGAACTCCCGTTGCCGACCACCGCCTGTATTGACCATCCTTGATCCGAACTCCAGTTGCCGACCACCGCTTGTATTTGACCATCCTCGCCTTACCCAGGACGAAAAACAGCGAAGACGCTCCATGGGTCTATGCTTATATTGTGGGAATCCGGGACATTTTGCTAGGTCCTGTCCTAACAAGGGATACCCGGCGGGAAACTCCCTCGCCTAGATCAGGAGGAGAGTACTGATCTAGGTGAGTCTGTTAATTACTCTCATTTAAACAAAATGTTAATTCCCATAGAGCTTTCCTGGGGTCCTTCCAAACAAGCAGTGTCCGCCTTTATCGATAGTGGAGCTGCGGGCAATTTCCTGGATCGGAGCATGATCTCCATCCTGGGGATTCCCCTGGTACCCCTTGGGAAATCTCTACAGGTTCTGGCCATAAATGGGAAGGCCATCCAGGGGGGTCCAGTCAGTACCAAGACCCCTCCTCTCAATTTAATTGTCGGCTCTTCCCACTCTGAGTACATCGAGTTGTCGAGTTGGTCAACTGGCAGACTGGGGACTTGGTTAGGTGGAGTAATTACTGCAAGACACACTGTTTCTCCACTGCCCTTAGAAGCTTTCAGATGCTGCCCCAGGGGCTGCCTCAGCCTTATGCGGATTGGGCTGATATTTTTTTTCTGAGCGTTCCGCAGATTCCCTTCCCCCACATAGGGCCTATGACTGCCCCATTGACCTGCTCCCTGGAACGATCCCTCCTAGAGGGAAGATTTATAATCTTACCCGGCCGGAGGAACAGGCAATGAAGGAATACATTGCTGAGAACTTGAGCAAGGGGTTCATCCATCCTTCTACTTCGCCTGCGGGGGCTGGCTTCTTTTTTGTGGAGAAAAAAGATGGTGGTTTAAGGCCTTGCATAGATTACAGGGCCCTGAATAAGATTTCGGTAAAGAACCGGTATCCCCTCCCCTTGATTGGGGATTTATTTAATCAAGTAATAGGTGCTCGTGTTTTCTCCAAGTTAGACCTAAAGGGGGCCTACAACCTGATTCGTATTCGGCAAGGGGATGAGTGGAAAACGGCATTTAATGTTAAAGACGGTCATTACGAATATCTAGTCATGCCCTTTGTCCTTTGTAATGCTCCTGCAGTCTTCCAAGACTTTGTTAACGATGTCTTCCGAGACTATTTGGGCAGAGTCATGGTAATTTATTTGGATGATATCCTCATCTTCTCTAATTCTTTGTCCGAACATAGACAACATGTGAAGATGATTCTTCAAAAATTGAGAGAGAATAACCTATATGCCAAGACGGGAAAGTTTCGGTGGTGCGGGATTGGGTACAACCCAAAACCTTAAAAGAACTACAGCGTTTTTTAGGTTTCGCTAATTTCTACCAACGCTTTATTAAGGGTTTTTCCAATATTGTTGCTCCTCTCACCAACCTTACCCGCAAGGGCGCCTTTACTGCAAACTGGTCTTCATCAGCCAAAGAAGCCTTCCTGACGCTAAAACAGGCTTTTACTTCGGCGCCAGTGTTAGTTCACCCTGACGTGAATAAACCTTTTACCATCGAAGTAGATGTGTCCGAGTTGGGTGTGGGGGCAGTGTTGTCGCAATACTCTGGTCATCCTGAACGTTTGCACCCCTGCGCCTACTTCTCACGGAAATTTAGTGCCGCGGAACAGAATTATGATGTTGAAAACAGGGAGTTATTGGCGGTAAAACTGGCCTTTGATGAATGGCGTCACTGGTTGGAGGGTTCATTGCACCCGATCACGGTCTATACCGATCACAAAAACCTCGAGTACATTAGTTCAGGTAAGAGACTGAATTCTCGTCAGGCTCGTTGGGCATTATTTATTTAGCGCTTTAATTTTATAATTACATTTAAGCCAGGAGTTAATAATTCTAAAGCGGATGCTCTTTCCCGCATGTTTGGGGATTGCAAGGATCGGGATGATGTGGGTGAACCTATTTTGCCTGTGGGTTGTGTGGTTGGGGCTTTGCTTTCTGATCTTTCTAATGCTTTGGCGCCATTTCAAGATGAATCCCCTGTAGATGTACCTTTAGGGTGTCAGTTTGTACCGCCGCACCTGCGTCCTGATGTAATCTGCGAGTTTCATGATGCCAAAACTGCTGGGCATTTGGGAAATCGTAAGACTTTCATTTTAGCCCGACGCCATGTATGGTGGCCTACTATGCGACACGATATTACTGCCTTTATCGACGCATGTTCTGTTTGTGCGCGAAGTAAGGGGGTTCACAAGGCCCCTAGTGGGTGTTTAGTTCCACTTGAGATTCCTAAAGAGCCATGGACTCATATCTCAATGGATTTTATTGTAGATTTGCCTCCTTCACATGGGAACACTGTGATTTGGGTGGTCGTCGATCGTTTCAGTAAGATGGCACATTTTATTCCTTTATCTAAACTACCGTCGGCTCCTGAGCTTTCGCGGTTATTTATTTCACATGTTTTCCGTCTCCATGGCATACCGTCCAATGTAGTTTCTGATCGGGGTGTGCAATTTACTTTGCGTTTTTGGAGGAATTTTTGTTCACGCTTAGGAATCCAGCTATCATTTTCGTCTGCGTACCATCCTCAGACTAATGGGCAGACTGAGAGAACTAATCAAAGTCTGGAACAATACTTAAGATGTTATGTTTCTGATGCTCAAGAGCAATGGTCGGACTTCATTGATTTTGCTGAATTTGCGTACAATAATGCGCCGAGTGAAAGCACTAAGATATCCCCATTTTTCTGCAATTTAGGAAAGAATCCCAGAGGTTCCTCTCTCTCAGGGTCACCTTCTGATTTACCGGAATTGGAAGAGTGGCTCCAAGAAAGGAAAGAAATCTGGGTACGCGTCCAAGGGACTTTAAAAACTATGGGGTTGAAATATAAGAAATTCGCCGATCGCCGCAGGTCTCAGGGACCTACCCTTCAGATTGGGGATCTTGTTTGGGTGTCCACTAAGAACATCGCTCTCCGGCAGCCTTCCAGTAAATTGGGTCCTAAGTTTATTGGTCCTTTCCCCATTATTAGGAAGTTGAACAATGTAACCTTTAAAGTTCAACTTCCACCGACTATTAAAATCCCTAATTCCTTTCATGTATCGCTGCTTAAACCAGCTAAGAGTACTCCTCCTGCTGGTCCTTCACCAATCTTGGTTGATAATGAGCCAGAATATGAGGTAAACAAAATCTTGGATTTGCGTAAGGTCCATAATTCGCTACAGTATTTGGTTGACTGGGTGGGTTATGGTCCTGAGGAGAGGTGCTGGGTTGCTGCAAGGGATGTTCAGGGCTCTTGTAAAAAAATTCCATCGTGACAATCCAGGAAAACCTGGTGAGGGTCCGGAGGCCCCTCGTGAAGGGGGGGGGGGGTAGTGTCAGGAACTCACTCACCGCATCCTCGCTCCCGCACCGTCCCCGGGCAGCCGGCCGCGCAGCTTCCGGTGGGCGTCTCTGCCAAGCAGCGGCTCGGGCGGCGTCAGCTCAGGCAGCGCACGGCTCGGCCACGCCCCCCGCTCGCAGCTCTGGCCCCGTCCCCGGCTCCTGTAAATGTGCTCGCGCGCGGGCGCGAGCACGTGTCTCTTATGCCCTCCGGCGGCGCTGCCAATCAGCTGCCAATCAGCCCAGAGGTTCAGGGTTGGGCCAATGAGCCCAGGAAGGGGAGGTTGTGGACATTCGCCCTTTTGGTCCAATTGGATCAATCAGTAACAGTTTTGTAGTTGCACCAATCACTTGCGCCCTTCCCTTTTCCCAATCATGTTGGTCCCTATAAAGCCCTATCTCATCATTTACCCAGTGCCTGTTATAGCGCCTAGTACTTAGTTTATCTAGCTTGTCTCTAGTGGTTGATTTGAACTCCCGTTGCCGACCACCGCCTGCATTGACCATCCTTGATCCGAACTCCAGTTGCCGACCACCGCTTGTATTTGACCATCCTTGATCTGAACTCCCGTTGCCGACCACCACCTGTATTGACCGTCCTAGATCTGAACTCCTGTTGCCGACCTCTGCTCTGATCCTCGACCACGATTTGTCCAACCCTATTGTACCGCTGCCATCTCAGAACTTCCGTTGCTGACCCTAAGCCTGTTTGGACTTCCGTTATACACACCTGCTATTGGGCTCACTCAATACCGCTCCCAGCCACGGGTTCTCCAGACCTCCGAACAGTAAGCCTACATCCTTTGAGCCATTGAAGTCCTGGGGGCAACCGATCCCGGGCAGGCGTTTTCTGCGTCCCGGCAAGCGGGGGCTCCTATAGGTGAAGCTGGCTGCGGAGATTGGGGGTTGAGGGCTTACCTGGAGGGCTGGAGTTACCTGAGCGGATCATTGAAGTACCCAGAGCGTGACAGGTATGCCAAGTAACTAGTTTATTAAATCCCCAAAGGGTCTAATGCAAGGTGTGCCACCAAGTAATTAGTTTATCAAAGCCCAAAAGGGACTAATGCAAGGTGTGCCAACAAGTAACTTGTTTTATCAAAGCCCATAAGGGTGTAATGCAAGATGTGCCATGTAAATAGTTTATCCAAGCCTAAGAGGGTCTAAAAAAGGTGTGTCAAATAACTACTTTTATCAAAGCCCCAAATGGTCAAATGCAAGGTGTGCCCACAAGTAACTAGTTTTATCAAAGCCCAAAAGGGTCTATTGCAAGTTGTGCCCACAGGTAACTAGTTTATCAAAGCCCAAAAGGGTCTATTGCAAGGTGTGCCATGTAAATAGTTTATCAAAGCCCAAGAGGATCTAAAAAAAGGTGTGCCAAGTAACTAGTTTATTCAATCCCAAAAGGGTCTTATGCAAGGTGTGCCACCAAGTAACTAGTTTATCAAAGCCCAAAAGGGACTAATGCAAGGTGTACCACCAAGTAACTGGTTTATCAAAGCCCCAAATGGTCTAATGCAAGGTGTGCCCACAAGTAACTAGTTTTATCAAAGCCCAAAAGGGTCTATTGCAAGTTGTGCCCACAGGTAACTAGTTTATCAAAGCCCAAAAGGGTCTATTGCAAGGTGTGCCATGAAAATAGTTTATCAAAGCCCAAGAGGATCTAAAAAAAGGTGTGCCAAGTAACTAGTTTATTAAATCCCCAAAGGGTCTGATGCAAGGTGTGCCCACAAGTACCTAGTTTTATCAAAGCCCAAAAGGGTCTAATGCAAGGTGTGCCACCAAGTAACTAGTTTATCAAAGCCCAAAAGGGACTAATGCAAGGTGTGCCCACAAATAACTAGTTTATCAATGCCCCAAAAATGGTCTTTTGCAAGGTGTGCCCACAAGTGACTCATTTTATCAATGCCCAAAAGGGTCTAATGCAAGGTGCGCCCACAAGTAACTAGTTTATCAAAGCCCAAAAGGGTGTAATGCAAGGTGTGTCATGTAAATAGTTTATCAAAGCCCAAGAGGGTCTAATGCAAGGTTTGCCACCAAGTTACTATTTTATCGAAGCCCAAAAGGGTCTAATGCAAGGCGTGGCCACAAGTAACTAATTAATCAAAGCCCAAAGGGTCTGACACAAGCAACTGGTTTTATCAAAGCCCAAAATGGGTGTAATGCAAGATGTGCCATGTAAATAATTTATTCAAGCCTAAGAGGGTCTAAAAAAGGTGTGCCAAATAACTAGTTTATCAAATCCCAAATAGGTCTAATGTAAGGTGTGCCACCAAGTAACTGGTTTATCAAAGCCCCAAATGGTCTAATGCAAGGTGTGCCCACAAGAAACTAGTTTTATCAAAGCCCAAAAGGGTCTATTGCAAGTTGTGCCCACAGGTAACTAGTTTATCAAAGCCCAAAAGGGTCTATTGCAAGGTGTGCCATGAAAATAGTTTATCAAAGCCCAAGAGGATCTAAAAAAAGGTGTGCCAAGTAACTAGTTTATTAAATCCCAAAAGGGTCTGATGCAAGGTGTGCCCACAAGTACCTAGTTTTATCAAAGCCCAAAAGGGTCTAATGCAAGGTGTGCCACCAAGTAACTAGTTTATCAAAGCCCAAAAGGGACTAATGCAAGGTGTGCCCACAAATAACTAGTTTATCAATGCCCCAAAAATGGTCTTTTGCAAGGTGTGCCCACAAGTGACTCATTTTATCAATGCCCAAAAGGGTCTAATGCAAGGTGCGCCCACAAGTAACTAGTTTCTCAAAGCCCAAAAGGGTGTAATGCAAGGTGTGTCATGTAAATAGTTTATCAAAGCCCAAGAGGGTCTAATGCAAGGTTTGCCACCAAGTTACTATTTCATCGAAGCCCAAAAGGGTCTAATGCAAGGCGTGGCCACAAGTAACTAATTAATCAAAGCCCAAAGGGTCTGACACAAGCAACTAGTTTTATCAAAGCCCAAAACGGGTCTGATGCAAGGTGTGCCCACAACTATCCAATTAATCAAAGCCCAAAGGGTCTGACACAAGCAACTAGTTTTATCAAAGCCCAAAAAGGGTCTAATGCAAGGTGTGCCCACAATTACATAGTTTTATCAAAGCCCAAATGGTCTAATGCAGGTGATGTACAGATAAGCGGTATTACAGTACATGTCCAGGATGTGCCCCAGCAGCTGCCCATCCTCAGGTTGCAATGAGAATAGGCAGATGTCCCTCTCCCTATCTGTCCCCCACTGACGCCCTCCGCTCTCCGTAGCTACATGTGCTAATAAGGGCAGTTTGAGATGCAGCCAGTCTCCTCTCCCCTCCTATGTGTCTTTAAAAGGTCAACTGGTCCTCCTGATCCGTAGCCCTACCTGTCCCTAAGTCAGCAACAGAACCTCTCCCTATCTACCCAGCACTGAAATGACTCCAACATTTATACGGCGGGATCACATGTCCTGCCTGGCCAATCACAGCCATATCTACCATGTGCTTGTGTTTTCTAAATGTAAAAAGCTGGATGATTGGCTGCTCAGCATTGAACACGAGTACAAACTGCTCTCTAAATCTGGTGCTTGGGTTCGGTGGCCCGAGCTGGCACTATTAAAGTTCCAGATGTGCCAAAAAGTCAATATAAATGACAAAGTCACCAAATCAGTAGAGCTTATAAGCAGAGCCAGGTCCTCCCACCTGAAAGGTCCAACTCCATAGCACTTTATTCATTTTTAAACTGTCCTTGTTTTATATGTAGTAAAGGTTGTCTTTCAAATGAAGGCTTATTACAGTATTTTAATTACAATTGAGTGCAGCTCTTTCCATTAAATAGGGTTTTTAGGACTGTACTGGCAGCCCAAATACATGTTTGCCATCTGTAATTGCTGGTATCTATTTCTAAAGGAGTTTTTTTTTTTTTTTCAAGTGAAATAGTAAAATGTCTAACTTCATAATGTATTCTATGTTCTATTGTGAGTACAATAAAGTTTTGTAATCACTGCGTTTTCGTTTTTTTATATTTTACACATTTCTCCAGCTTTTTTAGAATTGTGGTTGTAGAAGTCTCGCTCTACAGAGCCGATAATTTTCTTGCTCATTTTTAACACAAATCTAGTTTTCAATTAGACTAAAGTTCTTCTGTAGAAGAAATAATACCATTTTGTGATTACTCACCTGTAAAAAGGGTATTATAAGTATGTCTCGCACCCTGCTTCGGAAATATTAATTACACGTGGGTTATGGTCCAGTAGAGGGCGAACTTCTGCAGAGATGACTAGAATAAAAGAAGCCCCTCCTGGTCCATAAATACCTGGGACCTCCCACACATTCCCCAGTATAAGAAAGCAGTAAGGGGACCAGGAAGAGCCAATAAAATCTATGAGAAAAAAGTATCACCACATAGAGGATCCAAGATACAACTCAGGGTGGGACGAAGCAGGGTGTGAGACATACTTATAATACCCATTTTACAGGTGAGTAATCACAAAATGGTATTATTCCAAGTATGTCTCACACCCTGCTTCGGAAATATTAATTACACGTGGGACATCCAATAGCAGTGTCCAAAAAGGGTGGGGATCCCAACAGACAATAGTGCACAAATTAAACCACTGCAGCTTGCAGAACTTTGCGGCCAAAAACAGCATCCGCTGAGGCCCGCACATCAACCTTATAAAACTTGGAAAAAGTATGAACAGAAGACCAAGTAGCAGCCTTACAAACTTGTTCAACAGAGGCCTGGTGCTGAAAAGCCCAGGAAGCCCCAACAGCACGAGTAGAATGAGCAGTGATCTGGAAAGGGGGATCCCTCCCCTTGGCAGAGTAGGCCCTAATACCGGCCTGACTAATCCATTTACTAATGGTAGACTTGACGGGCGCCAAACCCTTCTTGGGCCCGGAGGGCACCACAAAAAAGGCGTCCGTCTTCCGGAATGGTGAAGTAGCCACCAGATAGTACTTTACACATCTAACGACATCCAGAGAGTGCAAAGCCCTCTCCTTGTCATTGCTAGGTTGAGGACACAATGAAGGAAGCACAATGTCTTGATTGAGGTGAAAAGCAGAGACAACCTTTGGCAGGAAGTCTGGTTTAAAGCGGAAAACCACCTTGTCCTGATGGCTCTCAAAGTAGGGGGCCTGAATAGACAGAGCCGCCAACTCAGAAACCTGTCGAAAAGAGGTGATAGCCACCAAAAAGGCAATCTTTAAGGTGAAAATGGACAGTGCAGCATCCTGCACTGGTTCAAAAGGAGGACCCTGAAGGGCAGACAACACCAAATTTAAATCCCAAACAGGCAACATGGGTTTGCGAGGAGGGCACACATGAGTGACCCCCCTGAAAAAAGGTCTTAACCAAAGGATGAAGAGCGAAAGATCCCTGAAAGAAAACAACCAGAGCGGACACATGCCCCTTAAGGGTGCTAAGTTGAAAACCCATGTCCAGACCATGCTGAAGAAACTTCAAAATCAAAAGGAATGGAAAACACCCGACAGGGAAAGGCCCTAGCCTCACACCAATCAATGTAGGTCCGCCAGGTCCTGTAGTAGATATTAGAGGAAGATTTCTTCCTAGCCCTGACAAGAGTCTGGACAACAGCTTCAGACAAACCCATTTCCTTTAAGATGAAGGTTTCAGCAGCCACGCCGTCAAAGCCAGCGTTTGTAAATTGGGGTAACAAAGCTGATCTTGTGTGATCAGATCCGGAACCAGAGGTAGCCTGAATTGATCGACCACCAGCCGGACTACTTCTGCGAACCACACCTGTCTTGGCCACCTTGGGGCCACCAAGATTGCTGGCACCCCCTCTTGAACCAGCCTGTGCACCACCCTGCCTACCATGGAGAAGGGGGGAAACAGATACAGGAGACCCAGATCCCGCCAGGCAAGGGACATGGCATCCACTGCCAGAGCCAGAGGATCCTGGGACAGAGACACAAAAGCAGGGAGCTTGTGGTTGTGACGGGAGGCAAAGAGATCCACCTAGAAATACCTCGTAGTTGAGGGACCATTCCCCTCGGCGAGAGGACCCCCTGCTCAGAGAGTCCGCTTCCAGGTTCTCCACCCCTGGAATGTACACCGCCGAGATGCACGGAACATTGCTCTCGGCCCATGCAAGAATCAGGGACACTTCCCTGAGGGCACTCCTGCTGCGAGTCCCTCCTTGGTGATTCATGTAAGCAACCGCATTCCGATTGTCTGATCGAACCTGAACCGGTAAGCCGTGGAGATAATGCGTCAGGTGCGACAGCACCAACCGAATTGCCCTCAGCTACAGGACGTTGATGGGGATGTGCGCCTCCTGAGGACCCCACAACCCCTGGAACTGATGTTCCTTCCAGAAACCCCCCCCCAGCTGACAGGCTGGCGTCCGTGGTGATCGTCTCCCAACAAGGGGCCAGAAAAGATCTGCCCCTCAGCAAATTCCTCGGTTCTAGCCACCACCGAAGAGACTGCCGGACCAGGGGAAACATCACAAATGACTGATCCAAGGACAAAGGGCATCTGTCCCAAGCCGATAACAGATGGAGTTGAAGAGGCCTCATGTGAAACTGAGCAAAGGGAACCGCCTCGAAACAGGCCACCATCAATCCCACCAGCCTCATCCCTTGCCGGAAGGACGGGCGAGGGATGGACAGAAGAAGACGTATCAGATCTTGAACCGTCTCCACCTTCGACGGAGGTAGGAACACCCTGGTCTAAATGGTATCCAGATTCATGCCCAGAAAGGAAACCTCCCTTGACGGGGAGAGAGAGTACTTGGGATAGTTGATCACCCAACCGAACCTCTCCGCTTGACCGAGAGAGGATGCCGTGATGAGAAGGTCGTCCAGATACGGCACAATGCGAATGCCCTGGGCTCTGAGAAGGGCCATTATACCCACCAACACCTTGGTGAACACCCTTGGTGCCGAGCTCAGCCCAAAAGGAAGAGCCACAAACTGATACTGCTGATCTCCCACCACAAATCTGAGAAACCGTTGGTGTCCTAGGAAGATCGGCACATGAAGGTAAGCAACCTTGATGTCTATGGACGTCATAAAGTCCCCTGGACGAAGAGAGTTGATGGCCGAGCGCAGAGACTCCATGCGAAATTTCTTGGTTCTGATGAACCTGTTGAGAATCTTTAGATCCAGAATGGGTCTTATGGAGCCATCCTTTTTGGGAACTGTAAAAAGGTTGGAGTAATAGCCCTGACCTCTCTCTGTGGAGGGCACCGGGCAGACGACCCCCATGTCCCGAAGGTTTTGCACTGCCATGAAAAGCCCCTGCGCGGCCCAGTGGTCCGAAGGAACCCGAGACCTGAGGAATCTGGGAGGAGGCCGGTACTCGAACTCCAGCTTGTACCCAGAAGAGACCACTTCCAGGAGCGCCCGGCCCCGCCTCCTCTCCTAACTGAGGAGAAGAAAGAAACCATAGCCGCACTCCCAGCAAAGCTGCGGAGCCGGCCCCGGGACCCCCTGGCAACAAGTGAAGCACATCACATGCACACACACACACAACAATCATACTCACTGACAGCTATCCGGCCAGGGCAAGCTGAATTAAAACAGAGGGACAGCCCCCCCCCTGCGAACCAGGGACAGGGAGCAACAGGTGGGGGGGGGGGTACCCAAGCCACCTAATGCGGTGCAGGGACAAAACGGACAGGGCATCCCAAACCAGGATCCCGAAACCTGGTATCCGCCTACCCCTTGGTGGGGGTCTCACAGAGGAGAATGGCTCCTAGTTAGTACACCACTAGGGTGTAACCTACCCTCGCCCGGACCTACAGCTGAGGCTGGGAGGCATAGGCAATTTATTAAAACAAGGGCCGGGCAGAAATAGGGCAATAATTGGCCGGGTGTAAACCCGGCTTACCTGTAAGGAAGGAGACAGCCATCTCCTGACTTGCTCGCCGTCTGCAGAGACATAGACTGGGGAATGTGTGGGAGGTCCCAGGTATTTATGGACCGGGAGGGGCTTCTTTTTTTCTAGTCATCTCTGCAGAAGTTCGCCCTCTACTGGACTATAACCCACGTGTAATTAATATTTACGAAGCAGGGGGTGAGACATACTTGGAATAACTGTATTTTAGTTCTCTATCTGTTCGTTTTCTCAGTCCCCGTCTAATAATCTACGTTTTCTTCTGTTCGTCTAAATAATTTCATATATTGTGGTCCGATTGCCTCTCTGATTCGTCACTCTGGCTTTGATTGTCGGTGATGTGCGGTAATTACAGTCTGATTATCCGCTGTGGTCGTGTTCATTGTAGCTCCAGTCTAAATTCTTTTAGAAACTCAAATAAGATCGATCCATCAGAGATTAAAACTATCATAAACAGCTCAAAGACAATCGCTTCATCTCTGAACATCTGAAATAAGGGGAAGGGAGGGAGGGAGCGGCGGCCATTTAATAACTTTTCATTTTGTGACTCATGCATTATTAAAGCAATTTTATTTAATACAGCTTGAATTAATCAACATCATTCCCTGTCGTAAAGCTCGCAATCAAATGTCTCTACTGTGCTCATGTTACAGTTATTGTTTGGATGGTAATATTAATATTATTTATTTATAAAGCAGCAGCATCTTCCTAGACTAATACCACTGGTGGTACTCCAGCACCCCTCTGATGTTACTAAAGGCCATTGGGGGTTAAAGCGGGGGGACGTGAAGCACTGCACACAAGCTACTGCTACTATAGGATGTGCCAGGTGGCCAAGCAACAAGCTGCAGGAGTGGCGAATCTTGGGATGCCCGCATTGCTGGCATAAGAGCGTGCACTGTTGGGTCAGTATAGGACCTCCACCCTCCTGGGAAGTCTATATTAGTGGTGGAGGTACTTGATATAATTGCAAAATAGGAGGTGGTGCTTGTCAGGGAAATTGCCCATCATTTCATTCAGAACAGAGACACTGGCAGGTTGACTCATTACTAACGCCAAATACCGGCAGATGAACGCCTGTAGCGCGGAGCTCAGAGTGACCGCTAGTGGTCGCTATTATCGGCTGTGGATCGCTATTACAGAGCGCCTCAGTCGCTGTAGTAACCTGGCCGGCAGTGAAGAATGTGATGTACAGCGCTGCAGGGAGTGAACGGCAGCGACTGCTCAGTGCGACCGACTCTCAGCGACTCACACCATATTCATAAAAAAATCACCCTCACAGAACACCGGCGCTCAAAATCGGGTCGCTGTAGCACAGAGCGCCAGACGCTGTGTGATTAAAGTCTGTTTTATAACTTATATCCACTAGTAACCAAGCAAAAACACATGGAATGACATTGTTATAACATTGTGAAATTAACGAGAGCAAAAGGTGGGGGTTCCACATTACCCCCAAAAACCCTGTTTGTACAGAAGCACTTACAATAGAAAAAATATAATCAATTTTATTCATGTATCTACATTTATGTTACAACAATACTATACAACAATGTTTAAAACACCATTAAACAACATATATACACCAGGGGATATAAAGAGGAGAGGGAGACAATAGGGGGAGGGAGGCCACAACACCTTTGGCCGCTGCTCTACAAATAAAAAACAGAGCCCTCTAGGCGATGACCCATGGGCTCTGTGCCCCAATTACCATAATTACAGTTCTGCTGCACAGTAACAAAAAGGCCATACAAAATATATTCATTCAAAACCACCAATAAAAATCTAGCATTAAGAGTGATACAATTTATAATGCAAGTGTTAGACCAATGTTGTATTTATCCAAAAGTGCATAGAATATCAATTCAATAATCACATAAAGTGTATCCAAAATACATCCATAAACTCATAAACACAAACAAAATTTTTTTGAAGTGAAAAATGCCTAAAGTAAATTAAAATGTGACCTATCAAAGCAAACGGTGAGGACCCACCAGGTAAGGAATAAACCATAGATACAGTGTAAACAGCAATTACAAGCAGGCACTCACATGAGACGAGCAGACTTACATGGACGTCCCCCCCCAGCTACCCAGACTCCTCACCACCAACGCGTTTCGTGACGTCACCGCGTCACTTTTTCAAGTGAAATTAACACTTTAATGCCAGACAATGACAATTGTAATGTAATGACAATTCTGCATAAAAATATAAAAAATCAAACACGTTTTCAAAAATAACTTTTAATAGGCCAGGAGAGGTCACACAATTATTTCTTATAAAAAAAAAAAAAAAAAAAAAAATAACAAGAAAACCCTGTTTAAAGAGAAGAAAAGTAACGTCCATTGAAGTAATACCAGGCGCTCTGGAAGCCAGAGTGCCGGCGGTATACGCTGAGCCGTCTGTGATGATGAATCAGATGCTACATGGTGCTGTTAGAGTCGCTCACCGGAATCATTTTGATAAATGTGGTTTGCGTACAGCGCCCGGCGTTCACCATTCGCTACCTGTCGCTACGAGGTGCTACCTGGTGTTATCCCTTGATGAATAAACCCCATACGTTACCATACTTCTTAAGGGTGTCTGTGTGTAGACGTTAGTTAAACTTTAATTTTATAGTCAAGCAGAGGGTTGTCCTACAAACTCATATTTGGAAATGACCAATGAGTAAAGGACTTCCCGCACAGCTAAAATATTATAATGTCAAAAAAACGGGTGCTGGCCAAGGGGGAGCCTGCCGCCCAAACTGGGCGTATCTAAATATTTAGAGAAAGGGATGGACTGCCAGCACAGACCACAACTGCTCACCCCTGTATATAAGTCAGCCGCACTACAGTAAATATATTAAGAATAAATCTTTTTATTATGTTTAGTAATGCAGAGAGCCAAACGAGACATACATATTAAAAACAATTAAAAACTTATATGCGGAGATTAGGGACATATTTGACTAATGGTCATCAAATGTAAAAATCTGATACATGAAAATAATGCCAAGGATGCAGGTTATTCCTTGGGGTCTCCCCCACAGAAAGTGCTAGTGCAAAGAGAAAAATAGGATAGATTGTGCCATAAAAAAATGTGCAAAAATTGCTAATTGTGCAAAAAAAAACAGAATTGTGCAAAGTCCGCAATAAGAATTTGATAAGGGGACTAGAGTGTCCCTATAAACACATAAGTGCACAGAGGAAAGTGCTGTGTGCAGTTGTGCTATATACTGAAAAAGCAGAGAAAAATAGTGAGGCACCAAGGCATATATAACAGCAATGGCGAAAAAGTAACCGTATAACAATAAACATTACCGGGTAGAAGAGTCTAGGTCCACTTTAATGCTCCGCAGGCCAGCACCACCGTCGCGTTGCGTGGCAACGTCCTAGTGCCACTTCATCAGGGTGTGTCCCTAATCTCCGCATATACGTTTTTAATTGTTTTTAATATGTATGTCTCGGTTTGGCTCTCTGCATTACTAAACTTAATAAAAAGATTTATTCTTAATATATTCACTGTAGTGAACTTATATACAGGGGTGAGCAGTTGTGGTCTGTGCTGGCAGCTCATATTTGGAAATGCATATGTTGTATCCAATCACAGTACAAACCTTAAGTACATACATCAGCATATGTATTTGAGATGTATGCATGACATCATTCTGCTAGTGTGTACGCAGAGATAAGATATATTGGCTCTAAGGATTCAGCTGACAACTGTTCATGTCTCCTTCATGTGTAGCTCGTGCTATAAAATTTTCCTATACCAAGGGTGGGTTATTTTTACAAACAACTGCTACATGTAGGAAAGTCCTCCAGTCAACGACTGCAGATTAACAGATTATTATAGATCAGATTGAATTTAATTGAAACTAGATTTGCTCAAATTTTTGAATTTATATTCCTTATCAGTGCTCCATGAAAACAGGTTGAGAAACCCTGTCCTGGACGCTGCACAAGGTAGAAACTACAGACAGCGTAAAAGGAGTTAGAAGCCTCTGTTAGCGTTTTGTGTACCGCAATGGGCCTCCATTTGTGTCTCTAGCAACCGCTGTTTCCTATCCACCCAAGGCGGTGATGTAAACGGGCCCCAGTGGTGGTGGACCCCAGTCTACTTTAATATTTACTTAAAGCAAAAGGGCCATTTTATCTCCCACCAAGTTTTGGGATGTCCATATTAGGGATGAGCGAATCGATCCGGACGAACCCGGATTCGATCCGAATTTCATGAAAAATTCGATTCGGATCGAATCCGAATTTCCCCGTGCTTCGATCGCTCGAAGTTTTCCTTTAACATCCATTCATTTACATTACAGGCATTCTAAGATGGCGGACGGGACATGTCCAGACATCTACCCCGCACCAGTGCAAGCTGGGGCAGTCACATGCAGCCTATCAGCAGCCAGCAAGCCCGGTGATGTCACAGCGCTATTTAAAGTGGACCAACACCCAGGATTTTGACTATCCTGGGTTTTGGTCCACTTCGGCGGGGCACCCCGATCGGGGGTGCCCCGCTGTGTGAAACCCCCCAGAAACCCCAAAAAACTCACCTCTCCCCGCTCCCACGTGAACGCCGCAGCCAATCCCCGCCAACGTCCAGGCGGGGGACAGGAACGTCCAAACCGCTTCCGCCGCCGCCGCCTCCCGCGCGTCACTCTCGGCGCGCGCGCCCCCACCGGTGGAAGCGGCGGCGGATCAGGTAAGATCTTTTTGGGGTTTCTGGGGGGTTTCACCTCGCGGGACATCCCGATCTCGGATGTCCCGCGGGGTGGGAGGTGATCGGCCCGGGAATCTTATAGATTTCCGGGCCGATCACCCCTGGGTGTTGGTCCACTTTAAGGCGGTGGACATCTTGCTTTTCCTCATTTCTCTATTGCATTCGTGAGATACAGGACGCTGCTGTAGTGAGGGAGAGACAGAGAGCAAGGGACAGACAGGGACAGGTAGGAGACAGGCAGGAGACAGGCAGAAAGTCAGCGAGAAGCAGGGAAAGTTAGGAAAAATCGGAGGCAGTCACAGGGAGATTTTTTTTTTTTTCATCCGGCCTGAGTGTTACTGGCTGGCTGACTGGCTTTGTTAGCGTTTTCAGGCTGCTTATACACTTACTGTGCATATATACTGAACTGATCTCAAGTCTGCTGTGAGGCATCCCATTCTGTGACTACACCAGCCTCTATTTACTATAACCCTTTGCACTTATTCTAAAAGTAATTTGGCCTGATAAAGACACTTTAGCTGTGCATAGTACTGCTCCCAGGTGCTCTCTGGTTGGGGCATCCCATTCTGTGACTACACCAGCCTCTATTTACTATAACCCTTTGCACTTATTCTAAAAGTAATTTGGCCTGATAAAGACACTTTTGCTGTGCATAGTACTGCTCCCAGGTGCACTCTGGTTGGGGCATCCCATTCTGTGACTACACCAGCCTCTATTTACTATAACCCTTTGCACTTATTCTAAAAGTAATTTGGCCTGATAAAGACACTTTTGCTGTGCATAGTAGTACTACTCCCAGGTGCACTCTGGTTGGGGCATCCCATTCTGTGACTACACCAGCCTCTATTTACTATAACCCTTTGCACTTATTCTAAAAGTAATTTGGCCTGATAAAGACACTTTTGCTGTGCATAGTAGTACTGCTCCCAGGAGCTCTCCGGTTGGGGCATCCCATTCTGTGACTACACCAGCCTCTATTTACTATAACCCTTTGCACTTATTCTAAAAGTAATTTGTCCTGATAAAGACACTTTTGCTGTGCATAGCAGTACTGCTGCCAGGTGCTCTCCGGTTGGGGCATCCCATTCTGTGCCTACACCAGCCTCTATTTACTATAACCCTTTGCACTTATTCTAAAAGTAATTTGGCCTGATAAAGACACTTTTGCTGTGCATAGTACTGCTCCCAGGTGCACTCTGGTTGGGGCATCCCATTCTGTGACTACACCAGCCTCTATTTACTATAACCCTTTGCACTTATTCTAAAAGTAATTTGGCCTGATAAAGACACTTTTGCTGTGCATAGTAGTACTGCTCCCAGGTGCTCTCCGGTTGGGGCATCCCATTCTGTGACTACACCAGCCTCTATTTACTATAACCCTTTGCACTTATTCTAAAAGTAATTTGGCCTGATAAAGACACTTTTGCTGTGCATAGTAGTACTGCTCCCAGGTGCACTCTGGTTGGGGCATCCCATTCTGTGACTACACCAGCCTCTATTTACTATAACCCTTTGCACTTATTCTAAAAGTAATTTGGCCTGATAAAGACACTTTTGCTGTGCATAGTAGTACTGCTCCCAGGTGCTCTCCGGTTGGGGCATCCCATTCTGTGACTACACCAGCCTCTATTTACTATAACCCTTTGCACTTATTCTAAAAGTAATTTGGCCTGATAAAGACACTTTTGCTGTGCATAGTAGTACTGCTCCCAGGTGCACTCTGGTTGGGGCATCCCATTCTGTGACTACACCAGCCTCTATTTACTATAACCCTTTGCACTTATTCTAAAAGTAATTTGGCCTGACAAAGACACTTTTGCTGTGCATAGTACTACTGCTCCCAGGTGCTCTCCGTTTGGGGCATCCCATTCTGTGACTACACCAGCCTCTATTTACTATAACCCTTTACACTTATTCTAAAAGTAATTTGGCCTGATAAAGACACTTTTGCTGTGCATAGTAGTACTGCTCCCAGGTGCTCTGCTGTTGGGGCATCCCATTCTGTAACATACCATACCCCTCTTTATTTACGCTAAGCAGCTCTCCTATTTACACTAAGCAGGCCTGTTGGAGGCTGAGTGTTACTGCTCACTGTTGGTGTGCATTATATTCTGTTTCATATAGACCCACCGCTGCCTGGGGGTTCCGAAAATATATCACCTACTACCACGCCAGTTAGACTATGTCTGGCAGACAAGTGCCTGGAAGTGAAAAGAGGAGTGGCAGAGGCCAAGATTCCGCAGGCAGAGGTCGCAGCAGACTGGGGGCCAGTAGCAGCAGGAGTCACGCTGAGAGACCTAATCTGCCAGTATCTGCTAGCGGTCGGGTCTCCACCAGTAACGCATCTGCCGTAGTAGATTGGTTAACGCGCTTATCAACAACATCATCACAACTTACGTCTGAGACCCCCAGTCTAGGGTCGGTAGGTTCCTCTGACACAACCCTGAGTTGGCATGCCCCGAGAGCAGTCCCTGTCCTCCCATTTCCTCTGTCCTACGCCGTTCCCTCCCCCAGCGACGTATCCTATGCTTTGGGTTCAGCTCCACTCTTTAGTGAGGAGGACGATCAGATAGAGGACAGTCAGCAGCTACTGCCCAGCCAAGAAATGGAGGTGGCTTCTTCAGCTAGGCAGACAAATAGTGATGTGGACAGTGTCGTGGGTGCTGCAAGCGTTCCAGCTCCTGCGCCAGCCACTGTTGACGAATCCACGAACATCAGTGACGTACAGCCACAACTCGGTGATAATGATGATGACGATGAAGCCGATCGCACTTGGGAGCCGGGTGAGGAAGGGGCTTCATCGTCATCATCAGGAGAAGAGGGGCGCAGGTTGCCCCGGAGTCAGCAGCTCAGGCAGCAAGGTGTTAGCAGCATGGTTGGCAGGCAGCATGGGGGCACAATTGTAAAGCCTGGAGCCAAACGGGGCCGGGGCCGGGGTAGAGCACCTGCTGCGCGGCAGGCTACCTTATCGGGAGGTAGTGGGGCAGGGGTTCCTGGAGTTGGCGACAATAGCAGCGAATCAGTGAGGCCTGTTGGTGGGAAAAGTAGCTACTCGGCAGTGTGGCAGTTTTTCCTGAAGCATCCACAGGAGGGTAACATGGCCACATGCAAGATATGTAGGCAAAAGGTGAAGCGTGGCCAGGGTCCAAATGTTGGCACCACGGCCCTGCGTCAACATATGCAGCGTCACCATAAAGCGGCCTGGGAGAACCTAGGCTCCGGAGAGGTGGGCCAGACTGCTTCCTCACCGAGTGGCACGCCGCTCCCAATTTCTGCCAGCCAAGGCTCCAGCACCTCAGCCGAAGGCAGCTGTGCGTCATACCCATCCTCTGTCGCTCCTGCTCCTCCTCCTCCAAGTCATGCATCCCGCCAGCAATCCATCAGCGAAGCCATGTCCAAGAGACAGCAGTATGCGCCCACTCATCCTACGGCGCAGAAGCTGAATGTGCTCCTGTCCAAGTTGCTGGTGCTGCAGTCGCTCCCTTTTCAGGTGGTGGACTCTGCACCTTTCAGAGAACTGATGGCTTGTGCCGAGCCGAGGTGGAGAGTCCCAAGCCGTCATTTCTTTGCCAAGAAGGCAGTACCAGCGCTGCACACTTTTGTTGAACAGAAGGTGGGCCAGTCCTTGAGCCTGTCGGTGTGTAGCAAAGTGCATGGCAGCGCCGACGTCTGGAGCTGTAACTACGGTCAGGGACAGTACATGTCGTTTACTGCCCACTGGGTGAATGTGGTCCCTTTGCAGCAGCAGCAACTTGGACAGGTCACGCCGCTTCGGCCTCCGCGCTCCCTGCCCGTTGGGCCTGTGACACTGTGCGACTCGGCCTCCTCATCCTCCGCCATCTCCTCACCCTCCACTGTAGGCTCAAGTCTCAGTGCCCCTCCAGTCTACCATGTGTGCAGGGCACGGAGGTGTCACGCAGTGCTTCACATAGTTTGTCTTGGCGAACGGAGTCACACAGGGGAGGAACTGCTTAAATTTATTCATCAGGAAATCCAAACATGGCTTACTCCAAGAAAACTTAAAATGGGAACCATGGTTACCGACAATGGGAAGAACATTTTGTCTGCACTGCGCCAAGGAAGCCTGACCCATGCCCCCTGCATGGCTCACGTCTTCAATCTGGTTGTCAAGCGGTTTCTGAAGTGTTCCCCCATCTGCAAGACATCCTAACAACTTCAAGGAAACTTTGCATGCACTTCAGCCACTCATACACCGCCAAACACACCCTTCTTGAGCTACAGCGTCAGAACGGTATCCCCCAACATAGTCTGATTTGCGATGTTTCCACCCGTTGGAATTCCACCCTTCACATGTTGGACCGATTATATGAACAGAGAAAAGCCATCACGGATTTCCTGATGATCCAAGCAGATAGGGGGACTCCCCTGTGTAACTTCAATGTCAACCAGTGGCAGCTCATACATGACACCTGCCGTTTGCTCAGGCCCTTTGAGGAAGCCACTTTATTTGTCAGTCTGCAGGATTACGGGATGAACGACGTGATTCCACTGCTTCATGTACTACAGCACATGTTGTAAACCATGGCTGGTCAGGGCACTGGAGACATGGCGTTTACATCTTACGGCCACATGAACCCCGTTGGAGCTGAACTGGAGGAGGAGGAGGAAGAGGAGGAGGAGTTGCCCAGCGAAACACAGTTTAGGCTTGGCGAAATGGCTGGTTTATCTAGTCAGCGGACAGGAGAGGAGGAACAGGAGCAGCCAGAGGAGCTAGAGGTTTTTGAGGAAGGCGAGACAGAGGACCCGGGCCCACCGTGGCAGTATGCAGTGGAGATGGAGACAGGTAGTCCATCCGAGTCACTTGCGCAAATGGCAGGAAGCATGCTCACGTGCTTGCGTAGTGACCCCAGAATTGTTTCCATCTGTCGGCGGGATGACTTCTGGCTGTCCACCTTATTGGACCCTCGCTTCCGGCACAAAATGGGGGCATTTTTTAAACCCACCGAGAGGGAGGACAAACTGAACTACTACAAAGACATTCTACGTAGGCAGTTGGCCGATGCCTATCTGTGCCATGGTCCATACTCTCGCAGGTCTGACTCAAGGGGACCTCTGCGCTCACCTTCCACTGTCATGGCTGCTGGGGGGGTTGGCAGGAGCAGCAGCAGCAGCTCCATCAGCAGCAGCCTCAGTCTTCAGTCGCTAATGAGTAGCTTTCTACACCCGCATAGTGAGGCTACTCATGAGCAGCAGGAAGACCTGGAGCAGGACCTGAACCAGCAGGTCATGTCATACTTTGACATGACCATGCCAACACACCTTGAGGATCCGCTGGACTTCTGGGCAGCCAAACTTGATTTGTGGCCACAACTAGCAGAGTTTGCCCTGGAAAAGCTGTCCTGCCCGGCAAGTAGCGTGCCATCTGAGCGAGTGTTTAGTGCGGCGGGGGCCATAGTTACGGCGAGGAGAACTCGTCTGTCAACTAAAAGTGTGGAGAGACTCACCTTTGTCAAAATGAATCAGATATGGATCAGCCAGGATTTCCACCCACCAATGCCTGATGCATGCGACTAGATTCAGCATGGTGCCACGTTTTACACTTTCCAAATGGTGCAAAACATATTTATGTCTTTAGGCCAATTTTTGGGCTCCTGCTGATGCCAACTCCAGGGTGTGATTCATCCAATTTTTGGGCTCCTGAAGCCAACTCCAGTGTCTCTTTAAAGTAATGTTTGGGCTCCTGATGCTGCTGCTGCTTCCAACTCCAGGGTGTGATTCATCCAATTTTTGGGCTCCTGAAGCCAACTCCAGTGTCTCTTTAAAGTAATGTTTGGGCTCCTGCTGCTGCTGCTGCTACCAACTCCAGGGTGTGATTCATCCAATTTTTGGGCTCCTGAAGCCAACTCCAGTGTCTCTTTAAAGTAATATTTGGGCTCCTGCTGATGCCAACTCCAGGGTGTGATTCATCCAGTTTTTGGGCTCCTGAAGCCAACCCCAGTGTCTCTTTAAAGTAATGTTTGGGCTCCTGCTGCTGCTGCTGCCAACTCCAGGGTGTGATTCATCATCCAATTTTTGGGCTCCTGAAGCCAACCCCAGTGTCTCTTTAAAGTAATGTTTGGGCTCCTGCTGCTGCTGCCAACTCCAGGGTGTGATTCATCCAATTTTTGGGCTCCTGAAGCCAACCCCAGTGTCTCTTTAAAGTAATGTTTGGGCTCCTGCTGCTGCCAACTCCAGGGTGTGATTCATCCAATTTTTGGGCTCCTGAAGCCAACCCCAGTGTCTCTTTAAAGTAATGTTTGGGCTCCTGCTGCTGCTGCCAACTCCAGGGTGTGATTCATCCAATTTTTGGGCTCCTGAAGCCAACCCCAGTGTCTCTTTAAAGTAATGTTTTGGCTCCTGCTGCTGCCAACTCCAGGGTGTGAATCATCCAATTTTTGGGCTCCTGAAGCCAACTCCAGTGTCTCTTTAAAGTAATGTTTGGGCTCCTGCTGCTGCTGCTGCCAACCCCAGGGTGTGATTCATCCAATTTTTGGGCTCCTGAAGCCAACTCCAGTGTCTCTTTAAAGTAATGTTTGGGCTCCTGCTGCTGCTGCTGCCAACTCCAGGGTGTGATTCATCCAATTTTTGGGCTCCTGAAGCCAACCCAGTGTCTCTTTAAAGTAATGTTTGGGCTCCTGCTGCTGCTGCTGCCAACTCCAGGGTGTGATTCATCCAATTTTTGGGCTCCTGAAGCCAACTCCAGTGTCTCTTTAAAGTAATGTTTGGGCTCCTGCTGCTGCCAACTCCAGGGTGTGATTCATCCAATTTTTGGGCTCCTGAAGCCAACCCCAGTGTCTCTTTAAATTAATGTTTTGGCTCCTGCTGCTGCTGCTGCTGCTGCCAACTCCAGGGTGTGATTCATCCAATTTTTGGGCTCCTGAAGCCAACCCCAGTGTCTCTTTAAAGTAATGTTTGGGCTCCTGTTGCTGCTGCCAACTCCACGGTGTGATTCATCCAATTTTGGGCTCCTGAAGCCAACCCCAGTGTCTCTTTAAAGTAATGTTTTGGCTCCTGCTGCTGCTGCTTCCAACTCCAGGGTGTGATTCATCCAATTTTTGGGCTCCTGAAGCCAACCCCAGTGTCTCTTTAAAGTAATGTTTGGGCTCCTGCTGCTGCTGCTGCCAACTCCAGGGTGTGATTCATCCAATTTTTGGGCTCCTGAAGCCAACCCCAGTCTCTCTTTAAAGTAATGTTCAGGCTCCTGCTGCTGCTGCTGCCAACTCCAGGGTGTGATTCATCCAATTTTTGGGCTCCTGAAGCCAACCCCAGTGTCTCTTTAAAGTAATGTTTGGGCTCCTGCTGCTGCTGCTGCTGCCAACTCCAGGGTGTGAATCATCCAATTTTTGGGCTCCTGAAGCCAACTCCAGTGTCTCTTTAAAGTAATGTTTGGGCTCCTGCTGCTGCTGCTGCCAACTACAGGGTGTGATGCATCCAATTTTTGGGCTCCTGAAGCCAACTCCAGTGTCTCTTTAAAGTAATGTTTGGGCTCCTGCTGCTGCTGCTGCTGCCAACTCCAGGGTGTGAATCATCCAATTTTTGGGCTCCTGAAGCCAACCCCAGTGTCTCTTTAAAGTAATGTTTGGGCTCCTGCTGCTGCTGCCAACTCCAGGGTGTGATTCATCCAATTTTGAGCTCCTGCTGCCAACCCCAGTGTCTCTTTCAAGCTATGTTTGGGCTCCTGCTGCTGCTGCTTGCAACTCCAGGGTGTGATTCATCCAATCTTTGGGTTCCTGCAGCCAACTCCAGTGTCTCTTTCAAGCTATGTTTGGGCTCCTGCTGCTGCTGCTGCTTGAAACGCCAGGGTGTGATTTATTCAATTTTTGGGCTCCTGCAGCCAACTCCAGTGTCTCTTTCAGCCAATGTTTGGGCTCCTGCTGCTGCTTGCAACTCCAGGGTGTGATTCATCCAATTTTTGGGCTCCTGCTGCTGCCAACTCCAGTGTCTCTTTAAAGCAATGTTTGGGCTCCTGCCCCTCATAGTGATGCCACTTCAACTCTCTGCAATTGTGCCGCTCTGCGATTCTATTAGCGATGCCTCTATTATTTAACTAACCCAGCACGCATCCTGTGCGTGTTACAGCAAGGCAGAATGGTTTACAACCCTATTGAGGCTCTAGGAGGCTCAGAAATAGCCATTTTTAATAGCGATTCGTCGCAAATAAATTCGGGTCGAAACGATTTTTGTCGGAAAATTCGGCGAATCAGTCGAATCGAATTTTTCAAAAGTTCGCTCATCTCTAGTCCATATGCTGTAATCCCCCTAGAAAGCTCAGAAATGAGTAAAAAAATGAGGTGTGCCCATGGGAAGCAATCCAGAACCCAGCGGTGGTAAAATGTTCGGTTTTGGTCTGCCTTGAAGCAGATCAAAACCCTTGTAACCAAACTCAAGAGTCTAAAACGACCATGTTATAACTTGCCGATTTGAGATGCCCAGGATCGCCCATAAATTCACCTTGGGAATTAATTTAATGGCACAAATGAGCAAGCTTCCGGCGCCATCCCCAGCACTCCTCTAGCTGATGCGCGCACCCGCGGTAGCCTATTTGAATGGCTGGCTTGAGTGCAGAATTGTTCCATTGCTGGGCGTATATATAAACGGTGGTGAGTTCTAATAGGATAAGTGTCTGTGCATGCACCTGGGGGTCTCACACACAGGGGCACCCCAAATGGAGATGGCCCTCTAACTTGACCATTAATCCAGGTAAGTGAAATCCCTGTGTTTTGGTATGCTTTAACCCTTCAAATGCCAGTTTCTACGTCCTTGCCCGCAGGGCACCCTGATTGGGGGGGGGCTTGCCGTGTGAAACCCCCCGGGTCGCCCTAACAAACGATGCATGTGCGGCCGCTCGTCCAATTAGCGCACTTGGATCCGCTCAAGCCCCTGCGTCCAGGAGCTTGTTTAAGGCGACCCCATCCCCCGCTTTCCTCTAACAGGAAGCGTGCCCATGCCAGCCATTTACAATTACCTAGCGTGGGCACACATCCTCTAGAGGGGTAGCAGGGTTGCGGCCGCTGCTCGCGCATGTACCGTTGGACCAGGAAAGAAGGTGAGTTCATGGACGACCTGGGGGGTTTCAAACAGTGGGGCATCCCAATTCTGGATGCCCCAGGGGGAGGGAATAAATGGTCCCAGGAATCTCTCCGGAGAAAACCCACCGCGATTTGCCCGGGCACCATAGGACCGGGAAGAGGTGAGTTAATTTCAGCGATCTTGGGGGTTTCATGCAGCGGGGCACCCCTGATCAGGGTGGACCAAAACCCAGGATAATCAAAATCATGTGTTTTGGTCCACTTTAAGTCGATTCTATCATGAACATACCCTTACGTAGATGAACACACACACACTTGTTTTAAATAAGGCAAGTAATTTGAATATCTGGAAGTAATTTTCTCCGTCACGCTTGTCACGCCCGGTCCGCAATTATTGTAACAAATAACGCGGCGGAGCCGATGGAGCGCGCGCTGCATAAACACATCAGCAGCATCATTCCCAATAAATGACATTAATGTACCATGTGGCGCTAATGTCCCTGTTAACCCCCTCAGCTGCTCGGTGTGCCGGCACGGCTCCCGTCGCACGACGGCTCAGGGCTCCCAGAGGCGGCGGTGTCGGCGTCGGCTCCGTTCCTCTCCAATCTGGTTCGGCGCAGTGATTTATTGCCTGTGTTCATAGAATCACATTTGTTGCATAATTACATTTTGATTTATGGCCGAGGAGCCGGATCTCAGCTCCAGTCTGACAGGCCGGGGGATTTCTCATTAACAATGGCGGCGTGTCACCGTATCAAATAAATATATATTAAAACACCCGGCTTTGGGAACATTATCTGCGCACCGCGAGCCTGTCATAAATTTCGGAAATGCGAGGGAGGTTTTCTTATTTTAACATTTTTACCGATTTTTTTTTTTTTTAGGAATTTTACTTTCGGTCGGTGAAATGAAACTCTGGCCGCGCTGGGATTTTACCGCCAACGCTTTGCCGATTTACTCCTTGTTTATAAACAGAATGTCAGTTTATTCCTCGCTGGCGTAATGCCGCCGGCACAATGGCGCCGCAACGCAGCCTGACAGCAGAGCTTTTATGATTAGGCTCCCTCTAGGATTCCTTATTTTTTTAACAGCCTTCTCTTCTTAAAGTGGACCAAAAGCCAGGATTTTGACTATCCTGGGTTTTGGACCTTTCCCCCGGGGTGCCCCACTGCTTGAAACCCCCTAGATCTTCGATCGCCCCCCCGGATCACCCAACTCACCTCTTCCCGGTCCTACAGCACATGCCGTAGCACTCGGACCCGCTGGAGTCACATGGTCTAAGCTTTCGTCTAAGGCCAGCGGCTCCAAGCGCACTGGCGGCCACATCCCCCGCTAGCTTCTAACAGGGAACGTGCCAGCACCGGCCATTCACAAATGGCCAGAATGGCGTACGCTCTACTAGAGGGATAGCAGGGATACGGCCGCGACTCGCGCATGCGGGGTAAGTGTATAGGCAACCTGGGAAGTTTCACACAGTGGGGCATCACGATTCTGGATGCCCCGGGGGGGGAGGGAATCGATCGGCCTGGGAATCTTATAGATTCCCGGGCCTGGCATATCTGTGGGCCATCCTGCACTGGATTCCCCGCTGTATGAAACACCCAGGTGTGCGGGGGATGCGGCTGACAGCGCGCTCGGATCCGCTCTTGTTAGACGAGCTCCGGGGCTTGAGTGGATTCGAGCATGCTGACTGAACGAGAGGATGCGCATGCGCTGTAGGACCAGGAACAGGTGAGTTCCTTCAGGCAACTTTGGGGGTTTCACACAGTGGGGCAACCCCCAATTGGGGTGCTCCGGGGGCAAGAACCAAAACCCAGGACAGCCAGCCGGCTGCACCCTCATCACAGTGGCAAAAGTGCCGTGAGGCGTGGCTTCAGCCTGCTTTTCTTTAAAAACCGGGCCACTACCAAGCCAACAGCAGTGCACGGATGCTCGGCCAGCAGGGACCCATTTTTGGGTTTCCATCCGCTTTAAAGTGGACCAACACCCAGGATTTTCACTATCCTGGGTGTTGGTCCACTTCCGCGGGGCACCCCTAGCGGGTGCGCGCCCTCCGTCGCTTGTCCGTCGCCGATAAGGTACGTTTTTAGGGGCTTTCTGGGGGGTTTCACACAGCAGGGCATCCCGATTTTGGATGCCCCGCGGGGAGGGAGCAGATCGGGGCCGATCAAGGGTGGGTGTTGGTCCACTTTAAGGCCACAATTGTCCCTCTAGCCGACGCAGGCACGACCACAGCTAGAGGCGGGGCATGGATGCCACCAGCGGCGCTCACGCCTTTCAAACTTCCTTGCCGCATGAGTTCATGGAACGAGCGCTGCTAGCTGCCTGAACGTCTTGCGCATGCACATTGGGAGCTGTGTGAAACCCCCCAGGTAGCCAAAACCAATTCACCTCTTCCCTGTCCTACTGCACATGTGCGGCTGCTCGTCCAATAAGTGGGCTCGGATCCACTGATGTCACGTCGTCTAAGCCTTCATCATCCCCGCTACCCTCTAACATGTTGGGTGCCTGCACCATTCACAAATGCCTGGTGCAGACGTGCACCCTGCTAAAGATATAGCAGGCGGCGTCGCGCTGTAGACGCTGCGACCTTGCGGAGAACCAAAACTAAAAGACCAGTAAGTAGTGAAATTTAGAACATTAAAGTTGTTTTTTTTTTGTGGTGTGCGTATTTTTACTAATGCTGGTGAACTGGTCCCTAGTTTTAGTGTGTTTGAGCGTTATCTCCGACATGTCTCAGCCTTCTTTGTACAGTGCTGCAGAATATGTCAGCATTATATAAGATATGGTACTTTAACAATGAAAGTGTAAGCTCTGTGCCTCCCTGTGATTGGAGGATCTTCCCCTGAGATGACCTCGCTGACTTTCCCGGCTCTTTAAAACCGCAGAATAGGAGATAGCTCATCCCGGATACATGATGGCGGCATCGATTCCTGTGACCACATTGTCCTCTGGACGACCTGCAATACGCCTCCGCCAGAGCCTGTGACCCCGGTGTGCGCTCCAGGACTGATTGCAGATAAATGGGTGTTGTGTACGGCCGTGCGGGGCGTTCTATAGAGGTAATATGCCACTAATGAACTTAGACACAGAGATCCATTTACCCATAAACGCTACAGACAAGGCCTCGCTGCTATAATGGATTATTAACACCCCTTATAAACTCCAAGGTCAGGGCTGCAGCTGAGTGACTAAGGGGTTTATTCATCAAGGGATAGCGACAGGTAGCGCCTCGTAGCGACAGGCAGCGTCTGGTGAACGCCGGCACTGTACGCAATACCACATTTATGAAAGCGAATCTGACTCTAACAGCGCCATGTAGCGTCACATGGATTACAAGAGGTGGCTCAGTGTATAGCACCGGCGCTCTAGCTTCCAGAGCCAGGTATTACCTGTCGCTACCTGTCGCTCTCCCATACATTTAAATGGACGTTCCTTTTCTTCTGTTTAAACTGAGTTTTTTGTTTTAATTTTTTTTTTCACTCAAATCATTGCGTGACGTCTCCTGGCCTAAAAAGAGTCATTTTTGAAAATATTTTAGACTTTTTATACTTTTATGCAGAATTGTCATTACAGGTCTGGCACTAAAGTGTTAATGTCACAGTGTTATAACAATGTCATTCCATGTGTTTTCGCTTTGTTACTGGTGGATATGTGTTCAAAAACAGACTTTAATCACACAGCGTCTGACGCTCTATGCTAAAAGCGCCCAGATCCAGAGCGCCAACGCTGTGTGAGTCTGTTTTTTTGTTGAATATGGTGTGAGTTGCTGAGAGTTGGACTCAATGAGCTGGCGCTACCTTTCGTTCCCTGCAACGCTGTACTGGTGTTAGAGCGGCCAACATACCAGGTTACTACAGCGACTGAGACGCTCTGTTACAGCGCACAATAGCCGATCACAGCGTCTACTAGTGGTCGCTCTAAGCGCCGCTGTACAGACGCTCATTTGCCGATACCTGGCGCTAGTAATGAATCAGCCTGCCTGTGTGGTTGGTAATTACGCCCAGCAGTAACTGACTTCATTGCCTCTCTAGGATGAGCATGTCATGTGTATATATTGTAGTAAGTTGTTCAGATGGCAAATATCAGACAGATCCTTTTTTGTGCTGAAATGCTGGACTTAAGTGGAAAAGGACTCCAGGAGAGTGTGTTTCTGTAGTTACTGGCTGTTTAAGGAGCAGCTGGAGAAGCACTCCATAGGGCTCTGGAGTCTGGCCAGTATGGGGAGCTGGGTGGGTCCTGCTGGCCACTTACTCCAATCCAGTACTGCTGCTCAGAAGGCCTTTAAAGAGGCTGATGAGCCAGAGCTGAGGGCTGATGGATGGGCTGAGGTGCATGTGGAACCTGCGGCCAAGCGTTGGAGACAGCCGCCAGGGCTGACCAGGTGCAAGTGACACCTGAGCTGTGCAGAGCGTGCAGGCCGACAGTCGCGTGGGCTACATGGTGCAGGCGACACCGGAGCTGAGGAGAGCTACCAGCTCTGGAGTGACCGGGTGCTGGGGACACCGGAGATAAAGAGAGTTCATAGCTGAAAACCATGTGGGCTACAGGGTGCAGGTGATACCGGAGCTGAAGAAAGCTCGCAGTCCAACAGTCGCATGGGCAGACCTGGTTCATGCAACACCGGAGCTGAAGAGAGCTTGCAGTCCAACAGCCGCGTGGGCTACAGGGTGCAGACAACACCGGAGCTGAGGAGAGCTACCAGCTCTGGAGTGACCGGGTGCTGGGGACACCGGAGATGAAGAGAGTTCATAGTCTGAAAACCATGTGGGCTACAGGGTGCAGGCGACACCAGAGCTGAGGAGAGCTCGCAGTCTGACAGCCACATGGCCTGACTGGGTGCAGACAACACCCGAGCTATGGAGAGCTCGCAGTCTGACAACCATGTGGGCTACAGGGTGCAGGCGACACCGGAGCTGAGGAGAGCTTGCAGTGTGACAGCCACATGGGCTACAGGGTGCAGGTGACACTGAAGCTGAGGAGATCTTCCAGCCTGACAGCCGCATGAGCTGACCGGGTGCAGGTGACACAGGAGCTGAGGAGAGCTACCAGTCTGGCAGCCTCATGGGCTGACCGGGTGCTGGGGACACCGGAGCTAAGAAGAGTTCATAGCCTGAAAACCATGTGGGCTACAGGGTGCAGACGACACCAGAGCTGAAGAGAGCTTGCAGTCCATCAGCCGCAGGCAACACCGAAGCTGAGGAGAGCTCGCAGTCTGACAGCCATGTGGGCTACAGGGTGCAGGTGACACAGGAGCTGAGGAGAGCTTGCAGTCCGAGAGCCACGTGGGCTAACCAGGTGTAGGGGACACCGGAGCTGAGGAGAGCTGGCAGTCTGACAGCCATATGGGATGACTTGGTGTAGGTGACACTGGAGCTGAGGAGAGCTTGCACTACAACAACCATGCTACAGGGTGCAGACAACACAGAAGCTGAGGAGAGCTTGTAGTCCGACAACAACATGGACTGAATAGGTGCAGGTGACACCAAAGCTGAGGAGAGCTTGCAGTCTGACAGCCGCATGGACTGACCAGGTGCAGGCAACGCAGTCCGACAGCCGTGTTGGGTGACTTGGTGCAGGCGGCACCGGAGCTGAGGAGAGCTCGCAGTCCAACAGCCACGTGGGCTACAGGATGCAGGTGACATCGGAGCATCGGAGGGGGATTACCCTGACCACCTATTATTATGCTTAATTCGTTTAAATGCGTTCCACCAGGGTTTCTATCGCTCCCCTCACTGTATTGCTGCTATGCAGATTGTCCTTTCTAGTAATTTCCTATCTTTGGAGTTATGCCTTACCCTTAATTCCGATTTGTGCTCTTCATAAAAAAAAAACTTTTCCTTTTATCAAAGCTGGGTGGATTTTGGTCTGGCCAGCTTATAGCAATCTGTCTACGAGTCCCTGCGAGCGCTATTAATTCCACTAAGCTGTAATCAACATTTGTTTAAACACTTAAAGCGGACCCTCACCCTGAATAAGAGCCTATCTTATATGTTTCCCACACCCTGTACATACAGATTGCCCACATTAATCCGGACCTTCACTCTGAATAAGAGTCTAGCTTATATGTTTCCCACACCCTGTACATACAGATTGCCCACATTAATCCGGACCTTCACTCTGAATAAGAGTCTATCTTATATATTTCCCACACCCTGTACATACAGATTGCCCACATTAATCCAGACCTTCACTCTGAATAAGAGTCTATCTTATATGTTTCCCACACCCTGTACATACAGATTGCTCACATTAATCCGGACCCTCACCCTGAATAAGAGCATATCTTATATGTTTCCCACACCCTGTACATACAGATTGCTCACATTAATCCGGACCCTCACCCTGAATAAGAGTCTATCTTATATGTTTCCCACACCCTGTACATACAGATTGCTCACATTAATCCGGACCCTCACCATGAATAAGAGCCTATCTTATATGTTTCCCACACCCTGTACATACAGATTGCCCACATTAATCCGGACCCTCACCCTGAATAAGAGTCTATCTTATATATTTCCCACACCCTGTACATACAGATTGCCCACATTAATCCAGACCTTCACTCTGAATAAGAGTCTATCTTATATGTTTCCCACACCCTGTACATACAGATTGCCCACATTAATCCAGACCTTCACTCTGAATAAGAGTCTATCTTATATGTTTCCCACACCCTGTACATACAGATTGCTCACATTAATCCGGACCCTCACCATGAATAAGAGCCTATCTTATATGTTTCCCACACCCTGTACATACAGATTGCCCACATTAAAAATCATCCTACCTGCATCTATTGCATGTTATGAACCTTTAAAAATCCAAGATGGCGGCTTATGGAAGCCGCCATCTTATCAGGCAGCCTGCAAACAGGAAGTGCCTTCTGACTGTGCTGCTCTGCATTCTGGGACTGCTGACCTTTACCTGACCCCAGCTCTGCTCTGTCTGAGCAAAGCACAGCTATAACCCTCCCCCCTGTACCTTATCCCACTCTCCTCTCCTCAGTAAGTGGGATGCTTCTGAGTCAAGATGGCGGCGCCCTTATCCTAAATTCCTGAACAGAGTTGCAGCCCAGTGGTGGAAAGAATAATAAGTTAGTGACTAAAAACGTAAAATATATTAATTTTTGATGCTAGGGAATCGTTTTTTAAGAGTTTGGGCTTTTCATTAAATCACGCTGAAGGTCCGGTTTAAGAGAGCTCACAGTCTAACAGCCACGTGGGCTAGAGGGTGCAGTTGGCACCAGGAGCGGGGCAGCTAGAGGTCAACAGGGCAGAAGTGCACAAGAGTCTCTTATATGAACTGTGAGTAGGCCTGATGGGCCATCTGAACTTGGAGTATAGTGACAACCGTTTGTTGTGTTTCCATGTGTGCTGAAGAGAGCCTGTCTATGTTGGATTTTGTGAATGTTAAAATCAGGTCCGGCTCCAGGTTTATGTGGGCCCTTGGGCGGCATAGTCTCAGTGCGGCCACTTTGTGGCGAAGAGTCGCGTCATATCACTGAGAGACATCCCCAAATCTTGATGCCCCCTAAGGATCAGGCTATTTGGACCAAAACTCTAGTTTTCTCTACTTTTAAGCGCAGGTTAACCCTTTAAACCTGACCCTGAAGTCTAGATGAATCTAGATCCTCCTGATTTTGGATTCCCCTGTGTGTGACCCCCCCTCCCTTTGTTCATTACTTTCCTGGAACTGATGAATGCACTGTTTCGCCAGTTTGAGTTAACAGCCAAACCAGGGGGGTTCTTTCTCAAACAGGGGCATTCCAAATTGAAATGCTCCTGTAAAGCAGACTAAAACTCAGGGGTGGAATTGCTTCCATAGTGGGTATGCCAGCGATCCCAGGGGGTATCACACAGTAGGGCATCACAGATTGGGATGCTCCAGGGATAGGAAATCAGCTGGGGTGGGCAACTTAAAAGCAGAACAAAACCCAGCGCTTCCTCCCCTGGAATCTAAATCGAGATGCCCCATTGTGAGGAACCCCGACATTTGAGGATATGTGGGCACCAGCTGTGGCGGTGCCCTTCTAGTCAAGCGCTGTCACACACCCCAAAGGCCGGCCCAGTCAGTGGGCCCCCACGTAGGGTGGGGGCCCCCGGCCGCTGCCCAACCTTGCCGGGTGCTGACGCCGGCCCTGGTTAAAATAAACCATTTGAGTTAACTACCCCCGTGTATGCCTGTGTCGGTGCCCAACAAGACCCAGAGTGTTACAATATACATAAGGCGCCTTAAAAAAGTAATTACACCTTGATCTTTGCTACATTTTTAACCACAAACCAATTTATTTTACTGAGAGTAACACAAGGTAGCAAGTACTTGTTAAAGTGGAACACAAGTGATCTCCTCACCTCGGCAGCGGACCTGCGCAGTTCTCCCGGACACATGCCAATGCCACACAGACAGAATGAAAAAACTCCTCCCCCGCTATGTGCCCGCTCCCCTCTGCCAATTTAGGTTAATGTACGGACAGAGCTCTGCACAGAGCAGGAGAAGCCACTTTGTGCTTTCTCACCAAGATGGCGGCGCGCAGGTCACAGATCATTCGTAGAACAGTGTTGGACTGCAGGCGAGATAAGGTTTTTTTTTTCTTTGTAACCCTCGTCCTGCTTTAGCGCCAGGGTAGGGTGCTGATAAGCGGACTTCTAAAGGGACTTCTGTTTCAAAGTAGAAAAAAAATAGCATGGCCAGCCCTGGGACCTAAAAGATGCCAGGGCTGGCAGCTGGCTTTCCCATGAGGTATCCCATATCAGGAGGGCTTACTGTGTGAAACCCCTTAGATCGCCCTCTAAATCTTATCTCTTCCCAGTCCTGCAGCACATCCCCAATCTCTCATACATACAGAGGTGTTTGCTGTGCACATGTCATTCAATCTGGAGCACAAACGGCCACACCCTCAGCAGCGTGCGCGCTCCCGTCCAGTGTTCAAGGACTGTCAGTTGCTTAGGCCGTATGATAGGCTCGTCTGGTGGGTTTTGAGGGCAGCCATAGAGTGATCCTACAACCAGATAAGTAGATTATGGGGTTTATTCATGAAGTGATAGCGCCAGGTAGCGCCTAGTAGCGGCAGGCAGCGTCTGGTGAATGCCGGGCGCTGTACGCAATACCATATTTATTAAGGCGATTCTGGTGAGCGACTCTAACAGCGCCATGTAGCGTGACATGTATTATTACAGGCGGCTCAGCGTATAGCGCCAGCACTGTAGCTTCCAGAGCCAGGTATTACCTGTCGCTACCTGTCGCTCAATGGACGTTCCTACACCCAGATAAGTAGATTATGGGTTTATTCATGAAGGGATAGCGACAGGAAGCGCCTCGTAGCGGCAGGCAGCGTCTGCTGAACGCCGGGCGCTGTACGCAATACCACATTTATGAAGGCGATTCTGGTGAGCGACTTTAACAGCGCCATGTAGCGTCACATGTATTATTACAGGCGGCTAAGCGTATAGCGCCGACGCTTTAGCTTCCAGAGCCAGGTATTACCTGTCGCTACCTGTCGCTCAATGGACTGTTTCTTCTGTTTAAACAGGGTTTTTTTTTTTTTTTTTTTATAATTTTTTTTCTCTCCAATCGTGTGACGTCTCCTGGCCTAGAAAGAGTCATTTTTGAAAACTTTTTTGACTTTTTATATTTTTATGCAGAATTGTCATTACAGGTCTGGCACTAAAGTGTTAATGTCACAGTGTTACAACAATGTCATTCCATCTCTTTTCGCTTTGTTACTGGTGGATACGTGTTCAAAAACAGACCTTAAACACACAGCGCCTGGCGCTCTATGCTACAGTGCCCAGATCCAGAGCGCAGACGCTGTGTGTGTCCTTTTTTGATAAGCATGGTGTGGAGCGCCGAGTGCCCGCCACACTGAGCTTGCGCTACCTTTCGCCCCCTGTAGCACTGTACTGGTGTTACAGCACCCAACATACATCTCATTCATCAATGCCGGTCAGGTTACTAGAGCGGCTGAGGCGCTCTGTTACAGCGTCCAATACCCGCTTACAGCGTCTACTAGCGGTCGCTCTTAGCGCCGCTGTACAGACGCTCATCTGCCGATACCTGGTGCTAGTAATGAATCAGCCTGCCCGTGGCCAACTTCTATCCCCAGCCCAGTGTTCTAAAACAGCCTGTGTTTCTTTTTTACTAAAGCCTTTGGCCGATATTCATACAACCAAGTGCAGTCTGCTGTTTGAATGGTGAGCATATAACTGTTCATATGATTCTCTGGCCATGCAGCAGTGACCAGTAATGCTCTCCAGCAATGATTCATTTAGCTACAAGCTAAACTGCCAGGTGAGATGTATAGGGTAGCTTAGGTTGTAGTGCTTTCAGATTTATTGCAGTTATTATAATTGACAACGCTGACCCTCAATGCTGAGCTATGTCTAACTGAATGTATTATTATTCTTGTCTATTTATAAAGCGCCATCATCCTCCATGGTGCTGTACAATGTGGAATTACAAACAGGGTAAAACCTACAATGCACACACAATACACAGTCATACTGAAGTTTGGGTGCGCCAAGTCCCCGATCCCGGTCCCCATTGAGATCAATAGGTACCCGTACCTTGGGAGGTGGCTGTGGCGGGGGGGGGGGGGTTGTCGCAGAGTGTGCAGCAGTAAGCATTTGAAGCATTTACCTCAGCTCTATCCTCCCCCCCAGCAGCGGCGGCAGCGGAGCCCGCGCAGACATCATTGGAACATGGAAGATCTAAGGCCCTTATTTAAGAAGGGATAGCGTCAGGTAGTGGCTGGTTAATGCGAGGTAGCGACTAGGGATGAGCGAATCGATCCGGACGAACCCGTATTCGTTCCGAATTTCATGGAAAATTCGATTCTGAACGAATCCGAATTTCCCCGCGATTCAATCGAAGTTTTCCTTTAAACTCCATTTATTTCAATTACAGGCATTCTAAAATGGTGGAAACACATGTCCGGACATATTCCCTGGGGCAAGGTATCATGGGAAAGTCACATGCAGCCTGTCAGCAGCCAGGAAGCCTGGTGACGTCACCGTGCTATATAAACGGCGGCCATCCTCCTTGTGCGCATTTCAGTGTTCTATTGCTGCCAGAGCACAGCTAGTTAGAGACAGGGACAGAGAGTTAGAGATAGGTAGGGAGAGTCAGAGAGGCAGACAGAGAGGTAGACAGAGCCAGAGAAAGATAGGGAAAAACCGGAACCATCCAGGGACAGCAAAATTTTTTTATTTTCATTAGCCAGATCAGTTTTCAATTCAATTTCAGTTCTGTGTGCTGTAAATCTGCCTTGCCACTGTGCATGCCATCGATGCAGTGGCTTATTTAACCCTATCTGTTACACACAAGCATTTATCATAATATAACTGGATTAGTTTTAATATTTTTTTGGTCTGCCTTTAACCAAAAAAACACCAGCCCACCTGGGTATCCCAAACCTGCACTTAGCAGCCTATCTGTTATACTAAATACGCTTGTTCATCCTTCCTCAGCTTAATCAAAGTATTGCATTTTGAATTGGTTTTTGGTCTGCCTTTAACAAAAAAAACACCAGGCCGCAGGGCATCCCAAACCTGCACTTAGCAGCCTATCTGTTATACTAAATACGCTTTTTCATCCTTTCTCAGCTTAATCAAAGTATTGCATTTTGAATTGGTTTTTGGTCTGTCTTTAACAAAAAAAACATCAGCCCACCTGGGTATCCCAAACCTGCATTAGGCAGACTATCTGTTATACTAACTATAGTATACTGCCTGCAGACAAGTGCAAGGATGTTCAAAGAGGAGTGGCAGAGGCCAAGATTCAGCCGGCAGAGGTTGCAGCAGACTAGGAGCGAGTGGCAGCAGGAGTCACGGTGAGAGATCTGATCTGCCAGTATCTGCTAGCGGTCGTGTCTCCACCAGTAACGCATCTGCTGTGGTAGATTGGTTAACGCGCTCATCAGCATCATCACAAGTTACATCTGAGATGGTAGGTGGTAGGTTCCTCTGACACAATCCTGAGTTGGCATGCCCCGAGAGCAGTCCCTGTCCTCCCATTACCTCTGTCATACGCCGTTCCCTCATCCTATGCTTTGGGTTCAGCTCCACTTTTTAGTGAGGAGGACGATCAGATAGAGGACAGTCAGCAGCTACTGCCCAGCCAAGAAATGGAGGTGGCTTCTTTAGCTAGGCAGACAAAAAGTGATGTGGACAGTGTCGTGGGCGTTCCAGCTCCTGCGCCAGACACTGTTGAGGAAACCGAGAACATCAGTGACGTGCAGCCACAACTCGGTGATGTTGATGATGATGAAGCCGATTGCACTTGGGAGCCGGGTGATGAAGGGGCTTCATCGTCATCATCAGGAGAAAAGGGGCGCAGGTTGCCCCGGAGTCAGCAGCTGAGGCAGCAAGGTGTTAGCAGCATGGTTGGCAGTCAGCATGGGGGCACAATTGTAAAGCCTGGAGCCAAACGGGGCCGGGGTAGAGCACCTGCTGCGCGGCAGGCTACCCTATCGGGAGGTAGTGGAGCAGGGGTTCCTGGAGTTGGCGACAGTAGCAGTGAATCAGTGAGGCCTGTTGGTGGGAAAAGTAGCTACTCGGCAGTGTGGCAGTTTTTCCTGAAGCATCCGCAGGAGGGTAACATGCAAGATATGTAGGCAGAAGGTGAAGCGTGGCCAGGGCCCAAATGTTGGCACCACGGCCCTGCGTCAACATATGATTCGTCACCATAAAGCGGCCTGGGAGAACCGAGGCTCCGAAGAGGTGGTCCAGCCTGCTTCCTCACCAAGTGGCACGCCGCTCTCAATTTCTGCTAGCCAAGGCTCCAGCACCTCAGCTGAAGGCAGCTGTGCATCATACCCATCCTCTGTCGCTCCTGCTCCTCCTTCTCCAAGTCGTGCATCCCGCCAGCAATCCATCAGCGAAGCCATGTCCAAGAGACAGCAGTATGCGCCCACTTATCCTATGGTGCAGAAGATGAATGTGCTCCTGTCCAAGTTGCTGGTGCTGCAGTCGCTCCCTTTTCAGGTGGTGGACTCTGCACCTTTCAGAAAACTGATGGCTTGTGCCGAGCCGAGGTGGAGAGTCCCAAGCCGTCATTTCTTTGCCAAGAAGGCAGTACCAGCGCTGCACACTTTTGTTGAACAGAAGGTGGGCCAGTCCTTGAGCCTGTCCGTGTGTAGCAAAGTGCATGGCAGCGCCGACGTCTGGAGCTGTAACTACGGTCAGGGACAGTACATGTCGTTTACGGCCCACTGGGTGAATGTGGTCCCTTTGCAGCTGCAGCAGCAACTTGGACAGGTCACGCCACTTCGACCTCCGCGCTCCCTGTCCGTTGGGCCTGTGACACCGTGCGACTCGGCCTCCTCATCCTCCGCCATCTCCTCACCCTCCACTGTAGGCTCAAGTCTCAGTGCCCCTCCAGTCTACCATGTGTGCAGGGCACGGAGGTGTCGCACTGTGCTTCACATGGTTTGTCTTGGCGAACGGAGTCACACAGGGGATGGCTGATGCATGCGACTAGATTCAGCATGGTGCCACGTTTTACACTTTCCAAATGGGGCAAAACATATTTATGTCTTTAGACCAATTTTTGGGCTCCTGCTGATGCCAACTTCAGGGTGTGCCTTCCAACCAATTTTTGGGCTCCTGCTGATGCCAACTTCAGGCTGTGCCTTTCAGCCATTTTTTGTGCCTCCTGCTGCTGCTGCTGCCAACTCCAGGGTGTCTTTCAAGCAATGTTTGGGCTCCTGCTTATGCTGCTGCCAACTCCAGGGTGTGCCTTCCAGCTAATGTTTGGGCTCCTGCTGCTGCCAACTTCAGGGTGCCTTCCAGCCAATTTCTAGGTTCCTGCTGCTTCTGCTGCCAACTCCAGTGTGTGTCAGTCAATTTTTGGGCTCCTGCTGCGGCTGTTGCCAACTCCAGTGTCTCTTTAAAGCAATGTTTGGGCTCCTGCTGCTGCTTGCAACTCCAGGGTGTGATTCATCCAATTTTTGGGCTCCTGCTGCCAACTCCAGTGTCTCTTTAAAGTAATGTTTGGGCTCCTGCTGCTGCCTGCAACTCCAGGGTGTGATTCATCCAATTTTTGGGCTCCTGCAGCCAACTCCAGTGTCTCTTTAAAGCAATGTTTGGGCTTCTGCTGCTGCTGCTGCTTGAAACTCCAGGGTGTAATTCAGCTAATTTTTGGGCTCCTGCTGCCAAATCCAGTGTCTCTTTCAAGCTATGTTTGGGCTCCTGCTGCTGCTGCTGCTTGCAACTCCATGGTGTCATTCAGCCAATTTTTGGGCTCCTGCAGCCAACTCCAGTGTCTCTTTAAAGTAATGTTTGGGCTCCTGCTGCTGCTTGCAACTCCAGGGTGTCATTCATCCAATTTTGGGCTCCTGCTGCCAACTCCAGTGTCTCTTTAAAGTAATGTTTGGGCTCCTGCTGCTGCTTACAACTCCAGGGTGTGATTCGTCCAATTTTTGGGCTCCTGCAGCCAACTCCAGTGTCTCTTTAAAGTAATGTTTGGGCTCCTGCTGCTGCTGCTTGCAACTCCAGTGTCTCTTTAAAGCAATGTTTGGGCTCCTGCTGCTGCTTGCAACTCCAGGGTGTGATTCGTCCAATTTTTAGGCCCCTGCAGCCAACTCCAGTGTCTCTTTAAAGCAATGTTTGGGCTTCTGCTGCTGCTGCTGCTGCTTGCAACTCCAGGGTGTAATTCAGCTAATTTTTGGGCTCCTGCTGCCAACTCCAGTGTCTCTTTCAAGCTATGTTTGGGCTCCGGCTGCTGCTGCTGCTGCTTGCAACTCCATGGTGTCATTCAGCCAATTTTTGGGCTCCTGCAGCAAACTCCAGTGTCTCTTTCAAGCTATGTTTGGGCTGCTGCTGCTTGCAACTCCAGGGTGTGATTCATCCAATTTTTGGGCTCCTGCTGCCAACTCCAGTGTCTCTTTAAAGTAATGTTTGGGCTCCTGCTGCTGCTTACAACTCCAGGGTGTGATTCATCCAATTTTTGGGCTCCTGCAGCCAACTCCAGTGTCTCTTTAAAGTAATGTTTGGGCTCCTGCTGCTGCTGCTTGCAACTCCAGGGTGTGATTCATCCAATTTTTGGGCTCCTGCAGCCAACTCCAGAGTCTCTTTAAAGTAATGTTTGGGCTCCTCCTGCTGCTGCTTGCAACTCCAGGGTGTGATTCATCCAATTTTTAGGCTCCTGCAGGCAACTCCAGTGTCTCTTTAAAGTAATGTTTGTGCTCCTGCTGCTGCTTGCAACTCCAGGGTGTGATTCATCCAATTTTTGGGCTCCTGCAGCCAACTCCAGTGTCTCTTTCAAGCTATGTTTGGGCTCCTGCTGCTGCTGCTTGCAACTCCAGGGTGTGATTCATCCAATTTGTGGGCTCCTGCTGCCAACTCCAGTGTCTCTTTAAAGCAATATTTGGGCTCCTGCTGCTGCTTGCAACTCCAGGGTGTGATTCAGCTAATTTTTGGGCTCCTGCTGCTGCTAGCTCCAGGGTGTGTTTTTCAGGCACTATAGGGCCCCTCATAGTGATGCCACCTCAACTCTCTGCAATTGTGCCGCTCTGCGATTCTAATAGCGATGCCTCTGATCTGCATGTGATAATTATTTACAGTAATATTTCACTAACCCAGCACGCATCCTGTGCGTGTTACAGCAAGGCAGAATGGTTTACAACCCTATTGAGGCTCTAGGAGGCTCAGAAATAGCCGTTTTTAATAGCGATTCGTCGCGAATAAATTCGGGTCGAAACGATTTTCGTTGGAAAATTCGGCGAATCAGTCGAATCGAATTTTTCAAAAGTTCGCTCATCTCTAGTAGCGTCAGGTAGCGACCGATGAACGCCGGACACGGCACGCAATTACACATTTATCAAGCAGAATCTGTTTAGCGACTGGGATAGCGCCATGTAGCGTCTGATTCATCATTTTCACAGCCTCAGCGAACAGCGCCGGCGTTCAGCCTTGCACAGTGCCAGGTATGACCTCTCGCTACCTGTCGCTCTCCCATACATTTCAATGGACGAACCTTTTCTTCTCTTTAAACGGGGTTTTTGTTTTTGTTTTTTTTTTCCCCAAAATCACAAATAATTCTGTGACCTCTTCTGGCATTGAATAAGCAGTTTTTTCACATTTTTTTCATTTTTTATATATTTCTTCAGAAATGACATTACCGGTCTGGCATTAATGTGTTCATGTTACAATGTTGCTACAATGTAATTCCATATGTTTTCGCTTTGTTACTAGTGGAAAGATGCAGAAAAACAGACTTTAAACACACCGCCTCCTGCGCTCTGGGCTTCATACAAGCATTTTTTAGCACCAGAGATTTGTGAGGCTGTTTTTATAATAAATATGGTGTGAGTCGGTCACTATGAGCAGTCGCTAACATGCGCTCCCTTACAGCGCTGTACTGGTCAAATAGTGACTCCTCACAATTTATTCAATATTACTGCACAGCGACTGAGTCGCTATGAACTAGCAACCCACGGCTGAGCACAGTGACTACTAGCGGGCGCTCTGAAAATGCTACAGACGCTCATCTGTCGCTACCTGCCTCTAACGATGTTCAGCCTGCCCGACTTAATGCGGCAGTGGCGGAGGTTTTACACAGTGGGGCATCCCAATATGGCAATGCGGGGGGGAACAAGGAGCAAATCATGGAAAAGTAAAAATCTCGGGTTATGTCCCACATTAAACAGCTGTGGGAGAGCGCATGCGCAGGTGCTCAGCCATTGAGAGCCGTTCACTATGTTTACATCTTTTGGCAAAAAGCTCTCGTTGTCTGCAATGGGGATCCCCAGCCTATGTGGATGGTCGGAGGGATGCATCAGTGTGCACTCCCCATTGACAGCAATGAGAGATGTCTCCTGAAATACGTCAGTTGAGCGAGAGGCTCTCATTGGATGTGAGCCCCCACATGCGCCGTCAGACCGGGAAAAGGGCTCTCATTGGATGTGAGCCCCCACATGCGCCGTCAGACCGGGAAAACCCCCTGGGGGGTTTCGCACAGCGGAGCATCACAATTTGGGTAAAATCTTTTTGATTCCAGGGTCGCTGGTGGGTTTTGTTCTGCTTTAAACTAAAAATAAGCAAACGACTTTTATATAAACAATTAGAATGGGGGAAAAAAGTGGAAAAAATGAATAAATGTTGAAAACAAGTTATATAAGCATGATTCAGCGTAGAATGAATGCAAAAATGATGTCACTAATTTACCAGCCTAACAATAAGATCTTAAGGGATTTTCTTGCAGGATTTGGTGGCTGATCAGACAATAGGGTTGATTCAGAGCCTCCTCAAAACCGTCTTGTTTTTGTCTCGTAATGTGTAATTTTCACTTTTTTACCGTATGTCTACGTGCGTACGCATGATGCAGAGCCGCCATCGGGAGCCTTCCGTTTACTGTCCATAGCTGCATACGCCATCGAGAATGGCATTTTCCAGCTCTTGTTGCGTTCTCGAGAGGACAAGGTTTTCGTTTACGTTGCTTAGTAATCCTTGTATACTACCATTTTTCAGCGTTTTTCAACGTAGCTTCTGTCATGAATCAAGGAGGTCTTGTGCCTTGATCCAGACCGATTTCGATCGCACGGCCTACAATCGTTTACTCACACACGGGTCTTTTGGACCACTGGCTCTTATTAGCCAGACACCACATACACACACAGATCTCAAGCTAAGATTTCACCTTATGTAGTTAATATACCCAATCACACCATAAGGTCCTAGGCCCGACCATACAGCTATAAAGTCACACTTCAATTTACCGATTGTAAAGTGATCTCACACCCCCAGACAGGCACTGGTAGCGATAGGCAAGCATACAGGGCACAAGATTTAGCACACATACAATGCCCCTTCTGAAATTAAGCGAGTTAGCACACAGAAGACCACTTTAAAAATCTTTAGGATTTAATTCACCCATAAGGGGCAGTGCATGTAAAACAAAGATGTACAATAAAAATAACAGACATACAATATACGGCAAGATGCTTATAAAATAAAAGGGAGAAATAAACAGAAATCCTTTACCTCTTGTGAAGATAATGTCCTGCTGTGAGGGGTACACGGAAAGTAATGATAACAGCCTACTTATTAGAAGCAATCCCCTGGCATGTCATGTCATCTGTGCCCACCTCTCTCATATTTAAACTGGTTATAGGGGTGGGCAGCATGCTGAATGCAGCCAATTGTGTGTCAGGGGCGTTCCATTGTAAAAGTTATGCTTTAATTTTCTTTTGAAGAGCGGTGTGCAGCAAATGTCTCATTCACTTCTTTGTAGTAAGTAGATGTCAATTACCACATAGGGAGGTGTCACCAGGAGGCCTATTTAGCACAGGCTTGTAAAATGGCTTGTTCTTCTGTCCTGTCATATGTAAATGGATCCCAGACAAATGTACTAGCATGCTTTTAATTGACAAGGTATGTTTAACAACCATAGTTGTGGTCATATTTTTATCTGGCCATATATTTTATATATCCTCACAGCTTCCAATGTAGATTTTCAGTGTCCCGCGATATTCGGCATGCATCTTTCTCTAAATATACATCGTAACGGAATTTTGTTGTACAAGCTGCTATGTTTGCACACATGTACGCATGCACATTAACTCATTCATGTGCCCCGTGTCAACTATTCTCTCACTCACTTCTGCTCCCATGCTCACCTTAACTCCCCTGGCACTGTTTTGTGTTATCTATCCCCATATTTTCATGCTTACCTTACTTTTCTGGATTCATTTCCTTCTAGATGTTTTATGATTTATGTGCATAAGTGGATGTGTGCAAGCATGACATTTTTATTAATTTTTAATAAATGAAAGATATCTGAAACCTTTTTAAGTTTCTTAAAATGTATTAATTTTTTTGTCTTTTTTAATAAAATATTTTTTTATTATATTCTAAAATTTTTATTAAAAAAAAATAACAATTTAAAACGTTTTCCCAAAAAGTGGCAGGCTCCCAGGATTCTATTTCTCGGTGGTCCCCAGTGAAGCTGCCAGCTCCTCAATGTCGCCCACCAGCATATGTACAGTAGCCGTCAGAAATTGTATTCTCTGCTGTGTGGTGGCTGTTAAAAAAAACAAAACTTAATTTCTAGTATATGCATTTTGAATACCTGTTGAATTAATAATTTTCTAGGCTAGGGATTGGGCCATAAATTAATTTAATGCAGATGCATAGCATGGCGCGTAGCTGCAGACTAGGGATGAGCGAATCGATCCGGACGAACCCGGATTCGATCCGAATTTCAGGAAAAATTCGATTCGGATCGAATCCGAATTTCCCCGCGATTCGATCACTCGAAGTTTTCCTTTAACATCCATTCATTTACATTACAGGCATTCTAAGATGGCGGACGGGACATGTCTGGACATGTATCCCGCGCCAGTGCAAGCTGGGGCAGTCACATGCAGCCTATCAGCAGCCAGCAAGCCCGGTGACGTCACACAGCGGTATTTAACGGCGGCCATCTTGCTTTTCCTCATTTCTCTATTGCATTCGTGACAGACAGACAGAACGCTGTGTAGCTGAGGCAGTTAGACAGGCTGGAGACAGGGACAGACAGGGACAGGCTGGAGACAGGCAGGAGACAGGCAGGAGACAGGCAGGAGACAGACAGGAGACAGACAGAAAGCCAGGGAAAGGTAGGAAAAACGGAGCTGGCTGACAGGGAGATTTTTTTTTTTTCATCCAGCCTTTGTTAGCGTTTTCAGGCTGCTTATAGTAACTAACTGTGCATATATACTGAACTGATCTTAAGTCTGCTGTGAGGCATCCCATTCTGTGACTAAAGCAGCCTCTGTTTAAGACCATATAAGCATTTGCTCTTATCATATTTGAAATTAGGCCTGATAAAGACACTTTTGCTGGCCAAAGCACTACTGGACCCTGCCAGCTCGATTCCTGCCCGGGGCATCCCATTCTGTGACTAAAGCAGCCTCTGTTTAAGACCATATAAGCATTTGCTCTTATCATATTTGAAATTAGCCTGATAAAGACACTTTTGCTGGCCAAAGCACTACTGTACCCTGCCAGCTCGATTCCTGCCCGGGGCATCCCATTCTGTGACTAAAGCAGCCTCTGTTTAAGACCATATAAGCATTTGCTCTTATCATATTTGAAATTAGGCCTGATAAAGACACTTTTGCTGGCCAAAGCACTACTGGACCCTGCCAGCTCGATTCCTGCCCGGGGCATCCCATTCTGTGACTACAGCAGCCTCTGTTTAAGACCATATAAGCATTTGCTCTTATCATATTTGAAATTAGCCTGATAAAGACACTTTTGCTGGCCAAAGCACTACTGTACCCTGCCAGCTCGATTCCTGCCCGGGGCATCCCATTCTGTGACTAAAGCAGCCTCTGTTTAAGACCATATAAGCATTTGCTCTTATCATATTTGAAATTAGGCCTGATAAAGACACTTTTGCTGGCCAAAGCACTACTGTACCCTGCCAGCTCGATTCCTGCCCGGGGCATCCCATTCTGTGACTACAGCAGCCTCTGTTTAAGACCATATAAGCATTTGCTCTTATCATATTTGAAATTAGCCTGATAAAGACACTTTTGCTGGCCAAAGCACTACTGTACCCTGCCAGCTCGATTCCTGCCCGGGGCATCCCATTCTGTGACTAAAGCAGCCTCTGTTTAAGACCATATAAGCATTTGCTCTTATCATATTTGAAATTAGCCTGATAAAGACACTTTTGCTGGCCAAAGCACTACTGTACCCTGCCAGCTCGATTCCTGCCCGGGGCATCCCATTCTGTGACTAAAGCAGCCTCTGTTTAAGACCATATAAGCATTTGCTCTTATCATATTTGAAATTAGGCCTGATAAAGACACTTTTGCTGGCCAAAGCACTACTGGACCCTGCCAGCTCGATTCCTGCCCGGGGCATCCCATTCTGTGACTACAGCAGCCTCTGTTTAAGACCATATAAGCATTTGCTCTTATCATATTTGAAATTAGCCTGATAAAGACACTTTTGCTGGCCAAAGCACTACTGTACCCTGCCAGCTCGATTCCTGCCCGGGGCATCCCATTCTGTGACTAAAGCAGCCTCTGTTTAAGACCATATAAGCATTTGCTCTTATCATATTTGAAATTAGGCCTGATAAAGACACTTTTGCTGGCCAAAGCACTACTGGACCCTGCCAGCTCGATTCCTGCCCGGGGCATCCCATTCTGTGACTAAAGCAGCCTCTGTTTAAGACCATATAAGCATTTGCTCTTATCATATTTGAAATTAGCCTGATAAAGACACTTTTGCTGGCCAAAGCACTACTGGACCCTGCCAGCTCGATTCCTGCCCGGGGCATCCCATTCTGTGACTAAAGCAGCCTCTGTTTAAGACCATATAAGCATTTGCTCTTATCATATTTGAAATTAGGCCTGATAAAGACACTTTTGCTGGCCAAAGCACTACTGGACCCTGCCAGCTCGATTCCTGCCCGGGGCATCCCATTCTGTGACTACAGCAGCCTCTGTTTAAGACCATATAAGCATTTGCTCTTATCATATTTGAAATTAGCCTGATAAAGACACTTTTGCTGGCCAAAGCACTACTGTACCCTGCCAGCTCGATTCCTGCCCGGGGCATCCCATTCTGTGACTAAAGCAGCCTCTGTTTAAGACCATATAAGCATTTGCTCTTATCATATTTGAAATTAGCCTGATAAAGACACTTTTGCTGGCCAAAGCACTACTGGACCCTGCCAGCTCGATTCCTGCCCGGGGCATCCCATTCTGTGACTAAAGCAGCCTCTGTTTAAGACCATATAAGCATTTGCTCTTATCATATTTGAAATTAGGCCTGATAAAGACACTTTTGCTGGCCAAAGCCCTACTGGACCCTGCCAGCTCGATTCCTGCCCGGGGCATCCCATTCTGTGACTACAGCAGCCTCTGTTTAAGACCATATAAGCATTTGCTCTTATCATATTTGAAATTAACCTGATAAAGACACTTTTGCTGGCCAAAGCACTACTGGACCCTGCCAGCTCGATTCCTGCCCGGGGCATCCCATTCTGTGACTAAAGCAGCCTCTGTTTAAGACCATATAAGCATTTGCTCTTATCATATTTGAAATTAGGCCTGATAAAGACACTTTTGCTGGCCAAAGCACTACTGGACCCTGCCAGCTCGATTCCTGCCCGGGGCATCCCATTCTGTGACTACAGCAGCCTCTGTTTAAGACCATATAAGCATTTGCTCTTATCATATTTGAAATTAACCTGATAAAGACACTTTTGCTGGCCAAAGCACTACTGGACCCTGCCAGCTCGATTCCTGCCCGGGGCATCCCATTCTGTGACTAAAGCAGCCTCTGTTTAAGACCATATAAGCATTTGCTCTTATCATATTTGAAATTAGGCCTGATAAAGACACTTTTGCTGGCCAAAGCACTACTGGACCCTGCCAGCTCGATTCCTGCCCGGGGCATCCCATTCTGTGACTACAGCAGCCTCTGTTTAAGACCATATAAGCATTTGCTCTTATCATATTTGAAATTAGCCTGATAAAGACACTTTTGCTGGCCAAAGCACTACTGTACCCTGCCAGCTCGATTCCTGCCCGGGGCATCCCATTCTGTGACTAAAGCAGCCTCTGTTTAAGACCATATAAGCATTTGCTCTTATCATATTTGAAATTAGCCTGATAAAGACACTTTTGCTGGCCAAAGCACTACTGTACCCTGCCAGCTCGATTCCTGCCCGGGGCATCCCATTCTGTGACTAAAGCAGCCTCTGTTTAAGACCATATAAGCATTTGCTCTTATCATATTTGAAATTAGGCCTGATAAAGACACTTTTGCTGGCCAAAGCACTACTGTACCCTGCCAGCTCGATTCCTGCCCGGGGCATCCCATTCTGTGACTACAGCAGCCTCTGTTTAAGACCATATAAGCATTTGCTCTTATCATATTTGAAATTAGCCTGATAAAGACACTTTTGCTGGCCAAAGCACTACTGTACCCTGCCAGCTCGATTCCTGCCCGGGGCATCCCATTCTGTGACTAAAGCAGCCTCTGTTTAAGACCATATAAGCATTTGCTCTTATCATATTTGAAATTAGGCCTGATAAAGACACTTTTGCTGGCCAAAGCACTACTGGACCCTGCCAGCTCGATTCCTGCCCGGGGCATCCCATTCTGTGACTAAAGCAGCCTCTGTTTAAGACCATATAAGCATTTGCTCTTATCATATTTGAAATTAGCCTGATAAAGACACTTTGGCTGGCCAAAGCACTACTGGACCCTGCCAGCTCGATTCCTGCCCGGGGCATCCCATTCTGTGACTAAAGCAGCCTCTGTTTAAGACCATATAAGCATTTGCTCTTATCATATTTGAAATTAGGCCTGATAAAGACACTTTTGCTGGCCAAAGCACTACTGGACCCTGCCAGCTCGATTCCTGCCCGGGGCATCCCATTCTGTGACTACAGCAGCCTCTGTTTAAGACCATATAAGCATTTGCTCTTATCATATTTGAAATTAGCCTGATAAAGACACTTTTGCTGGCCAAAGCACTACTGTACCCTGCCAGCTCGATTCCTGCCCGGGGCATCCCATTCTGTGACTAAAGCAGCCTCTGTTTAAGACCATATAAGCATTTGCTCTTATCATATTTGAAATTAGGCCTGATAAAGACACTTTTGCTGGCCAAAGCACTACTGGACCCTGCCAGCTCGATTCCTGCCCGGGGCATCCCATTCTGTGACTAAAGCAGCCTCTGTTTAAGACCATATAAGCATTTGCTCTTATCATATTTGAAATTAGCCTGATAAAGACACTTTGGCTGGCCAAAGCACTACTGGACCCTGCCAGCTCGATTCCTGCCCGGGGCATCCCATTCTGTGACTAAAGCAGCCTCTGTTTAAGACCATATAAGCATTTGCTCTTATCATATTTGAAATTAGGCCTGATAAAGACACTTTTGCTGGCCAAAGCACTACTGGACCCTGCCAGCTCGATTCCTGCCCGGGGCATCCCATTCTGTGACTACAGCAGCCTCTGTTTAAGACCATATAAGCATTTGCTCTTATCATATTTGAAATTAGCCTGATAAAGACACTTTTGCTGGCCAAAGCACTACTGTACCCTGCCAGCTCGATTCCTGCCCGGGGCATCCCATTCTGTGACTAAAGCAGCCTCTGTTTAAGACCATATAAGCATTTGCTCTTATCATATTTGAAATTAACCTGATAAAGACACTTTTGCTGGCCAAAGCACTACTGGACCCTGCCAGCTCGATTCCTGCCCGGGGCATCCCATTCTGTGACTAAAGCAGCCTCTGTTTAAGACCATATAAGCATTTGCTCTTATCATATTTGAAATTAGGCCTGATAAAGACACTTTTGCTGGCCAAAGCACTACTGGACCCTGCCAGCTCGATTCCTGCCCGGGGCATCCCATTCTGTGACTACAGCAGCCTCTGTTTAAGACCATATAAGCATTTGCTCTTATCATATTTGAAATTAGGCCTGATAAAGACACTTTTGCTGGCCAAAGCACTACTGGACCCTGCCAGCTCGATTCCTGCCCGGGGCATCCCATTCTGTGACTACAGCAGCCTCTGTTTAAGACCATATAAGCATTTGCTCTTATCATATTTGAAATTAGCCTGATAAAGACACTTTTGCTGGCCAAAGCACTACTGTACCCTGCCAGCTCGATTCCTGCCCGGGGCATCCCATTCTGTGACTAAAGCAGCCTCTGTTTAAGACCATATAAGCATTTGCTCTTATCATATTTGAAATTAGGCCTGATAAAGACACTTTTGCTGGCCAAAGCCCTACTGGACCCTGCCAGCTCGATTCCTGCCCGGGGCATCCCATTCTGTGACTACAGCAGCCTCTGTTTAAGACCATATAAGCATTTGCTCTTATCATATTTGAAATTAGCCTGATAAAGACACTTTTGCTGGCCAAAGCACTACTGTACCCTGCCAGCTCGATTCCTGCCCGGGGCATCCCATTCTGTGACTAAAGCAGCCTCTGTTTAAGACCATATAAGCATTTGCTCTTATCATATTTGAAATTAGGCCTGATAAAGACACTTTTGCTGGCCAAAGCCCTACTGGACCCTGCCAGCTCGATTCCTGCCCGGGGCATCCCATTCTGTGACTACAGCAGCCTCTGTTTAAGACCATATAAGCATTTGCTCTTATCATATTTGAAATTAGGCCTGATAAAGACACTTTTGCTGGCCAAAGCCCTACTGGACCCTGCCAGCTCGATTCCTGCCCGGGGCATCCCATTCTGTGACTACAGCAGCCTCTGTTTAAGACCATATAAGCATTTGCTCTTATCATATTTGAAATTAGCCTGATAAAGACACTTTTGCTGGCCAAAGCACTACTGGACCCTGCCAGCTCGATTCCTGCCCGGGGCATCCCATTCTGTGACTAAAGCAGCCTCTGTTTAAGACCATATAAGCATTTGCTCTTATCATATTTGAAATTAGGCCTGATAAAGACACTTTTGCTGGCCAAAGCACTACTGGACCCTGCCAGCTCGATTCCTGCCCGGGGCATCCCATTCTGTGACTACAGCAGCCTCTGTTTAAGACCATATAAGCATTTGCTCTTATCATATTTGAAATTAGCCTGATAAAGACACTTTTGCTGGCCAAAGCACTACTGTACCCTGCCAGCTCGATTCCTGCCCGGGGCATCCCATTCTGTGACTAAAGCAGCCTCTGTTTAAGACCATATAAGCATTTGCTCTTATCATATTTGAAATTAGCCTGATAAAGACACTTTTGCTGGCCAAAGCACTACTGTACCCTGCCAGCTCGATTCCTGCCCGGGGCATCCCATTCTGTGACTACAGCAGCCTCTGTTTAAGACCATATAAGCATTTGCTCTTATCATATTTGAAATTAGCCTGATAAAGACACTTTTGCTGGCCAAAGCACTACTGTACCCTGCCAGCTCGATTCCTGCCCGGGGCATCCCATTCTGTGACTACAGCAGCCTCTGTTTAAGACCATATAAGCATTTGCTCTTATCATATTTGAAATTAGGCCTGATAAAGACACTTTTGCTGGCCAAAGCCCTACTGGACCCTGCCAGCTCGATTCCTGCCCGGGGCATCCCATTCTGTGACTACAGCAGCCTCTGTTTAAGACCATATAAGCATTTGCTCTTATCATATTTGAAATTAGGCCTGATAAAGACACTTTTGCTGGCCAAAGCCCTACTGGACCCTGCCAGCTCGATTCCTGCCCAGGGCATCCCATTCTGTGACTAAAGCAGCCTCTGTTTAAGACCATATAAGCATTTGCTCTTATCATATTTGAAATTAGCCTGATAAAGACACTTTTGCTGGCCAAAGCACTACTGGACCCTGCCAGCTCGATTCCTGCCCGGGGCATCCCATTCTGTGACTAAAGCAGCCTCTGTTTAAGACCATATAAGCATTTGCTCTTATCATATTTGAAATTAGGCCTGATAAAGACACTTTTGCTGGCCAAAGCACTACTGGACCCTGCCAGGTCCATTCCTGCCCAGGGCATCCCATTCTGTGACTAAAGCAGCCTCTGTTTAAGACCATATAAGCATTTGCTCTTATTATATTTATATTATAAGACACTTTTGCTGGGCATAGGCTTACTGCTGCCTGCCAGGTGCACTTCTGTTGAGGCATCCCATTCTGTAACATAGCATACCCCTCTTTATTTACACTAAGCAGCTCTCTTATTTACACTAAGCAGGCCTGTTGGAGGCTGAGTGTTACTGCTCACTTTTGGTGTGCATTATATTCTGTTTCATATAGACCCACCGCTGCCCGGGGTTTTTTTAAATATCACCTACTACCACGCCAGTTAGACTATGTCGGGCAGACAAGTGCCTGGAAGTGAAAAGAGGAGTGGCAGAGGCCAAGATTCCGCAGGCAGAGCTCGCATCAGACTGGGGGCCAGTAGCAGCAGGAGTCACGCTGAGAGACCTAATCTGCCAGTATCTGCTAGCGGTCGGGTCTCCACCAGTAACGCATCTGCCGTGGTAGATTGGTTGACGCGCTCATCAACAACATCATCACAACTTACGTCTGAGACCCCCAGTCTAGGGTCGGTAGGTTCCTCTGACACAACCCTGAGTTGGCATGCCCCGAGAGCAGTCCCTGTCCTCCCATTGCCTCTGGCCTACGCCGTTCCCTCCCCCAGCGACGTATCCTATGCTTTGGGTTCAGCTCCACTCTTTAGTGAGGAGGACCATCAGATAGAGGACAGTCAGCAGCTACTGCCCAGCCAAGAAATGGAGGTGGCTTCTTTAGCTAGGCAGACAAATAGTGATGTGGACAGTGTCGTGGGTGCTGCGAGCGTTCCAGCTCCTGCGCCAGACACTGTTGACGAATCCACGAACATCAGTGACGTACAGCCACAACTCGGTGATGATGATGATGATGACGATGAAGCCGATCGCACTTGGGAGCCGGGTGATGAAGGGGCTTCATCGTCATCATCAGGAGAAGAGGGGTGCAGGTTGCCCCGGAGTCAGCAGCTGAGGCAGCAAGGTGGTAGCAGTCAGCATGGGGGCACAATTCCAAAGGCTGGAGCCGGCCGGGGCCGGGGCCGGGGTAGAGCACCTGCTGTGCGGCAGTCTACCTTATCGGGAGGTAGTGGAGCAGGGGTTCCTGGAGTTGGCAACAGCAGCAGTGAATCAGTGAGGCCAGGGGGTGGGAAAAGTAGCTACTCGGCAGTGTGGCAGTTTTTCCTGAGGCATCCGCAGGAGGGTAACATGGCCACATGCAAGATATGTAGGCAAAAGGTGAAGCGTGGCCAGGGTCCAAATGTTGGCACCACGGCCCTGCGTCAACATATGATGCGTCACCATAAAACGACCTGGGAGAACCGAGGCTCCCAAGGGGTGGTCCAGTCTGCTTCCTCACCAAGTGAGCTCCCAATTTCTGCCAGCCAAGGCTCCAGCACCTCAGCCGAAGGCAGCTGTGCGTCATACCCATCCTCTGTCGCTCCTGCTCCTCCTCCTCCAAGTCATGCATCCCGCCAGCAATCCATCAGCGAAGCCATGTCCAAGAGACAGCAGTATGCGCCCACTCATCCTACGGCGCAGAAGCTGAATGTGCTCCTGTCCAAGTTGCTGGTGCTGCAGTCGCTCCCTTTTCAGGTGGTGGAATCTGCACCTTTCAGAGAACTGATGGCTTGTGCCGAGCCGAGGTGGAGAGTCCCAAGCCGTCATTTCTTTGCCAAGAAGGCAGTACCAGCGCTGCACACTTTTGTTGAACAGAAGGTGGGCCAGTCCTTGAGCCTGTCGGTGTGTAGCAAAATACATGGCAGCGCCGACATCTGGAGCTGTAACTACGGTCAGGGGCAGTACATGTCGTTTACGGCCCACTGGGTGAATGTGGTCCCTTTGCAGCAGCAACTTGGACAGGTCACGCCGCTTCGGCCTCCGCGCTCTCTGCCCATTGGGCCTGTGACACCGTGCGACTCGGCCTCCTCATCCTCCGCCATCTCCTCACCCTCCACTGTAGGCTCAAGTCTCAGTGCCCCTCCAGTCTACCATGTGTGCAGGGCACGGAGGTGTCACGCAGTGCTTCACATGGTTTGTCTTGGCGAACGGAGTCACACAGGGGAGGAACTGCTTAAATGTATTCATCAGGAGATCCAAACATGGCTTACTCCGAGAAAACTTAAAATGGGAATCATGGTTACCGACAATGGGAAGAACATTTTGTCTGCGCTGCGCCAAGGAAGCCTGACCCATGCCCCCTGCATGGCTCACGTCTTCAATCTGGTTGTCAAGCGGTTTCTGAAGTGTTCCCCCCATCTGCAGGACATCCTAACAACTTCACGGAAACTTTGCATGCACTTCAGCCACTCCTACACCGCCAAACACACCCTTCTTGAGCTACAGCGTCAGAATGGTATCCCCCAACATAGTCTGATTTGCGATGTTTCCACCCGTTGGAATTCCACCCTTCACATGTTGGACCGATTATATGAACAGAGAAAAGCCATCACGGATTTCCTGATGATCCAAGCAGATAGGGGGACTCCCCTGTGTAACTTCAATGTCAACCAGTGGCAGCTCATACGTGACACCTGCCGTTTGCTCAGGCCCTTTGAGGAAGCCACTTTATTTGTCAGTCGGCAGGATTACGGGATGAACGACGTGATTCCACTGCTTCATGTACTACAGCACATGTTGGAAACCATGGCTGGTCAGGGCACTGGAGACATGGCGTTTACATCTTACGGCCACATGAACCCCCTTGGAGCTGAACTGGAGGAGGAGGAGGAGGAAGAGGAGGAGGAGGAGTTGCCCAGCGAAACACAGTTTAGGCTTGGCGAAATGGCTGGTTTATCTAGTCAGCGGACAGGAGAGGAGGAGCAGGAGCAGCCAGAGGAGCTAGAGGTTTTTGAGGAAGGAGAGACAGAGGACCCGGGCACACCGTGGCAGTATGCAGTGGAGATGGAGACAGGTAGTCCATCCGAGTCACTTGCGCAAATGGCACGAAGCATGCTCACGTGCTTGCGTAGTGACCCCAGAATTGTTTCCATCTGTCGGCGGGATGACTTCTGGCTGTCCACCTTATTGGACCCTCGCTTCCGGCACAAAATGGGGGCATTTTTTAAACCCACCGAGAGGGAGGACAAACTCAACTACTACAAAGACATTCTACGTAGGCAGTTGGCCGATGCCTATCTGCGCCATGGTCCATACTCTCGCAGGTCTGACTCGAGGGGACCTCTGCGCTCACCTTCCACTGCCATGGCCGCTGGGGGGGTTGGCAGCAGCAGCAGCAGAAGCTCCATCAGCAGCAGCAGCCTCAGTCTTCAGTCGCTAATGAGTAGCTTTCTACACCCGCATAGTGAGGCTACTCATGAGCAGCAGGAAGACCTGGAGCAGGACCTGAACCAGCAGGTCATGTCATACTTTGACATGACCATGCCAACACACCTTGAGGATCCGCTGGACTTCTGGGCAGCCAAACTTGATTTGTGGCCGCAACTAGCAGAGTTTGCCCTGGAAAAGCTGTCCTGCCCGGCAAGTAGCGTGCCATCTGAGCGGGTGTTTAGTGCGGCGGGGGCCATAGTTACGGCGAGGAGAACTCGTCTGTCAACTAAAAATGTGGAGAGACTCACCTTTGTCAAAATGAATCAGGGATGGATCAGCCAGGATTTCCACCCACCAATGCCTGATGCATGCGACTAGATTCAGCATGGTGCCACGTTTTACACTTTCCAAATGGTGCAAAACATATTTATGTCTTTAGGCCATTTTTTGGGCTCCTGCTGCTGCTACTGTCAACTCCTGCCAACTCCAGGGTGTGATTCATCCAATTTTTGGGCTCCTGAAGCCAACTCCAGTGTATATTTGGGCTCCTGCTGCTGCTGCCAACTTCTGCCAACTCCAGGGTGTGATTCATCCAATTTTTGGGCTCCTGAAGCCAACTCCAGTGTATATTTGGGCTCCTGCTGCTGCTACTGTCAACTCCTGCCAACTCCAGGGTGTGATTCATCCAATTTTTGGGCTCCTGAAGCCAACTCCAGTGTATATTTGGGCTCCTGCTGCTGCTGCTGTCAACTCCTGCCAACTCCAGGGTGTGATTCATCCAATTTTTGGGCTCCTGAAGCCAACTCCAGTGTATATTTGGGCTCCTGCTGCTGCTGCTGCCAACTTCTGCCAACTC